>JAQJVL010000054.1:1042500-1130000 GCA_035578905.1 Stictocephala bisonia
TTAATTTAGAAGTGCATAAAATATTTTTCATTTGCTCAAAGAAAAACTTAAAGTATTAGGGGGGAAAATTTTTCAAAAAATTTAAACAAAGGAGTATAGGTTCAAAATACGCGGGATAAATGCAATCTCAGTGAACGTAAAACGGGGGGAGGCCTAAACCGGGCCCCCTTTTCCTCAAAAGGGCCCCGTCTGACCTGTCCGGGGGTTTAAGGGGGTTTTTTTCTGGGCCCCTTTTTTGTATTCCTCCCTCCAAATTTTGGGAAAAACGGGAATCCCGCACTAGATCTGGCAACGCCGCGCCAAATTAAACGACCCCCTCTCCCCAAAGCCTTCTTTTTGAAAATACCACGAACTGCCCCTTTCATTATTTTCCCAAACCGGGGGCTTCTGTATCTGTCTATATTCTGTGTTAATACCCTTTCTGTTCACCCTCTTTTGACCCCTGATTGATTTACCCTTTGAAATGATCTACTAAAAAGGCATTGACAAGGGCCCCCTTTTTTTATATTAAAAACCCCTTTTTGTTACCCCTCTTTGAAGTGACGATAAAATTAGTTTTTGTATCTACTAAAAAGGGGGTTGACAAGGCATCTTTTCTAAATTAAAACCCTTTCTTTTCACCTTTCTTGGGCGTGATTGAATTTTCCCTTTTTTAAAGGGATTACTAAAAAAGGGATTTTAAAAAGGGCCCCTTTTTTCTAAATTAATACCCTTTCTTTTCACTCTTTTTTGAAGTGACTGATAACTTAGGGTTTTTATCTACTAAAAAGGCATTGACAAGGGGCCACTTTTTTTATATTAAAATACCCTTTCGTTCACCCTCTTTTGACTTTAAATTTATTTAAATTTTTTTATGTATACCCAAAAGGCCTTGACCAAAGGCCTTTTTTTCTAAATTAAAACCCCTTTTCTGTTTTACCCTCTTTGAAGTGAATGATTTTTACTTTTTTTGTTTTCCCACTAAAAAAAACATAGACAAGGCATCTTTTTTTAATTAAAAAAACCCCTTTATGTTCACTTCCCTTTCACGTGATTTATTTAAACTTAAATTATGTATCTACTAAAAAGGCTTGACCCAAAGGGCCCCTTTTTTTATAAATTTTTACCCCCTTTTTTTTTTCACGGGGCCCCTTTGACGTGATTGATTTACTTAATTATGAAACTACTAAAAAGGGGAAAAAGGGGGAAGGCCCCTTTTTTTAATTAAAAAATACCCTTTTCAGTTCCCCTTTTCTTTAAAATGACTGATTACTTAGAAATGTATCTACTAAAAAGGGATTGACAAGGCCCCTTTTTTTATATTAAAAAACCCTTTTTCTTTTTCACCCTTTTTGACGGGGTTTATTTTCTTTTTTAAGTATTTTACTAAAAAAAGGGATTTTAAAAAGGCTCCTTTTTTTATATTAATACGCTTTTTGTTCACCCTCTTTGACGTGATTTATTTTTCCCCTTTGTTATTTGGGGATCTACAAAAAAAGGGATTGCCAAAAGGGGCCCCTTTTTTTATTTTTTAATACCCCTTTCTGTTCACTTTTTTCCCCTTTTTAAGGGGACGTTTTAAATTAGAAATGGGATCTACTAAAAAAAGGCTATTGACAAGAGGCCCCTTTTTTCTATATTAATACCCTTCTGTTCAATCTCTTGGATAGTGACCTGATATACCTTAGAATATGTATCTAAATAAAAATAGATTGTCAAGTCCCCTATTCTATATAAATACCCTTTCTGTTCACTCTCTTTGAAGTGACTGGTATACTTAGGTTAATGTATCTACTAAAAAGCATTTGACAAGGCCACTTTTCTATATAAATACCCTTTTCTGTTCACATCTCTTTGAAGTGACTGATATACTTAATTATGTATCTACTAAAAAGGCATTGACAATGCCCCTTTTCTATTATTAATACCCTTTCTTGTTCACTCTCTTTGAAGCGATCTGATATACTTAGTTATGTATCTACTAAAAAGGCATTGACAAGGCCCCTTTTCTATATTAATACCCTTTCTGTTCACTCTCTTTGAAGCGACTGATATACTTAGTTATGTATCTACTAAAAAGGCATTGACAAGGCCACCTTTCTATATTAATACTCTTTCTGTTCACTCTCTTTGAAGTGACTGATATACTTATTTATGTATCTACTAAAAAGGTATTGACAAGGCCACCTTTCTATATTAATACTCTTTCTGTTCACTCTCTTTGAAGTGACTGATATACTTAATTATGTATCTACTAAAAAGGCATTGACAAGGCCACTTTTCTATATAAATACCCTTTCTGTTCACTCTCTTTGTAGTGACTGATATACTTAATTATGTATCTACTAAAAAGGCATTGACAAGGCCCCTTTTCTATATAAATACCCTTTCTGTTCACTCTCTTTGAAGTGACTGATATACTTAGTTATGTATCTACTAAAAAGGCATTGACAAGGCCACCTTTCTATATTAGTAATCTTTCTGTTCACTCTCTTTGAAGTAACTGATATACTTAGTTATGTTTCTAATAAAAAGGCATTGACAAGGCCACTTTTCTATATTAATACCCTTTCTGTTCACTCTCTTTGAAGTGACTGATATACGTAAGAAAGAGATGAGTGTGAGGAAATTGTAGGTATGGCTGTTTGTTTAAATAAATTATAATAAATATGGAATAGATTTTTTAAAAATATTTTTGTGTACAATAAAATAATTTATTATAATCAATCCTATTTATCAGCAAATTTACATGTTAATTCAGTTTCAAAATAATTCTTATTTTTTTGTCCATCTGTTTTTTATCTTAACTCTCACCTATAAATTAATTCTTATTTTTAACTTTTAAAACAAAAAATTACAAGAAAACATAAATTGTATTATACTTTTCTTTCGTTTTCTGTAAAAGTATAAATTTTACTTTTTCCCATAGCTGGAGACCAAATAGATGGATAAATTTTTATAAAATTTGGTATGAAGGTGTATTTAGGCAATATCTTCAGGCTATTTTTTAACTTTTTTGAAATTTTATTTTTTTTTAAATGTTATCGGCAAAAAACAAAAATTGAATTTTCTAAAAAAACGGCTCTAATGATTTTGATTAAATTTTCAGGAAAGACGTGAATTACAATTTAAAATATTTTAGTAAAAATCACATGTCTCTAACTTGACTAGTTTTTGAGATACGGAGAAAAACATATTTGGGAATCAAACTGGTAATTTTCAAAGTTTGGTTTTTTAGTGTTTAATATGGGAGAACGTTTGTGCCAATTCTTTGGAACCATTTATTTTCACTTAAAGATTTATTGAAAATCAGCATTTTCAGAGAAACTTTTATACTGTCCACTTCACTATGTACATAACCCCGATATATACTTTAAGGATTGTATTAATTTTACTTTGGGAAATAATGTTTTTTAGTTAATTAGTTACTGTAACGTTTTTTAAAAGTTTAACTTTTTGCTTTCATATACTGACAAATAAACATTTTATTGTGAAAAATCAATACAGCAATAGTTTTCAGACAAGCAACTAAAAACAACACCACCTTCTAACTGATAACATGGCCGGTGGGAATATTGTTACTTGAGTATAGCTGACAGTTGCCTTTTTATGGTAAGAATAAAACATACTCATACGTTAATATAAATTCTTGCTCTGCTAATTTTATCAGGTAAAGTTTTTAAAGTATGGTAAAATATGTCACTTCATAAAATCAAATTTTCTGTTTGTTGTTCAAGTGTTTATCATTGAAAGAAAAATCAGCCTAGTGCCTGATTTTCTTAAGTTTTTTAAAAGTTAGTTTTAAAATTCACAACACTAAGGCCTGCTGCACACTGAATAGAATGAGACAGAACAAGACAAAATGCCTTCAAACGTCTGTGACGATGTTTTTTGCATGGGTTTAAATGGGAGTGCCGTACACTGCCCAGACAAGAGGAACAATCATTTAAATGACCGTGGTATTTGATATTATTTAGAGAGGCTGTTAATTATTGAAAGGTTAACATTGTTATGCCTTTTCACTCTCTACCCTCACAGCAATTGAAACCTTGCTGTTTGTAGGCAGGTCGCTAAACAACCGCGACCGTAGCACTACTGCTCTAGTATGTTAATCAAATTTAGATAAAAGAAGATGAGGATAAAATATATAATTAAAAGTCTCATTTGTAATTTAGAAATAGGGCGCACCGAATTGGTGTTTGTGAAAACGGATATTGGCAAATTTCTCTACCTCCGTGCCCGATTGGTAATTCCACATTGGATTACTTATTTATTGTTGTCATGTAGTGGCTTCATGCCTATCTACATCTGAAGAGACTAAAATAAAGTCGAAACAACAGTATGCACACTTCCGCCCTGAAAGATGGGTCGGTCGTATTTCACTTAGCGCAGGCACAATCAATTTAGAATTTCCTGACCACGCCGTTGCAAAAGACCGTCAACACACGAGTCGTAACGTGCGACAGCTCTAGTGCTCGGAGAGGCTGGAGTCCGGTTTTGGAATTTTAATTAATTGGAGAATTGGCATAGGGTAAGACCCTCACCAACCTTTCAAAAATAATGAACCTGTAAAATAGCGCTAGTGATATCCGCTCACTAATTACGCGTATCCGGTTGGTTGATCAGTGAGCAAATGCTGATTATCATTGCAGCTATCAACCAGCACGTTACGACTCGTGTGTTGACGGTCTTTTGCAACGGCGTGGTCAGGAAATTCTAAATTGATTGTGCCTGCGCTAAGTGAAATACGACCGACCCATCTTTCAGGGCGGAAGTGTGCATACTGTTGTTTCGACTTTATTTTAGTCTCTTCAGATGTAGATAGGCACGAAGCCACTACATGACAACAATAAATAAGTAATCCAATGTGGAATTACCAATCGGGCACGGAGGTAGAGAAATTTGCCAATATCCGTTTTCACAAACACCAATTCGGTGCGCCCTATTTCTAAATTACAAATGAGACTTTTAATTATATATTTTATCCTCATCTTCTTTTATCTAAATTTGATTAACATACTAGAGCAGTAGTGCTACGGTCGCGGTTGTTTAGCGACCTGCCTACAAACAGCAAGGTTTCAATTGCTGTGAGGGTAGAGAGTGAAAAGGCATAACAATGTTAACCTTTCAATAATCATTTAAAGACATCTGAAGTCCTTTTGTTGAAGGTACCCAAATGTTCATCTTGTGGCCAAACGCTAGCGAACAAACTTAAGCGCTACTCCCTTTCCCATGGTACAGCTGACTACCGGATACACAGATATATCAACATAACATTGAACTAGTTCACGTTGATTTATTGTCATACAGTTAATTTGTGTTTTGTCATATTGTTTTATTCGTGTTTGTGTGTTTTAAAAATATATTTTCTAAGGTGACTCAAGACATTGATGATTTGAGAATGTCTATTGCTTTTGATATAGATAAGCTTTTATTTTATGAACAATCTCAGCTTTAAAAAAACAATGTCAACATTTAATTCTAACATATATAGCTGCTGAGTATTTCAACATTCTTGCAAGCTCTTGAATTGCCTGGAGCGGCAATTTGTTTCAGTTTTCTTTAAAATATTTTGAGTCAACTGTAATATGTAATCGAATGTTGATCGCTTCATTCTACAATAATTATAGAACTTTTTTGGTCTACTCTTAGTTTGATGATAAATCCACTAATGTTTCGTCTTCCATTAATTGGGTGTACCCAATGATCTTTACTTGTTCCGGCATCATATAGTTGTAAGAAGTTCTATATCAAGATCACAGCCATCTTCTTCTTCCTCACCTTTTCACAGCCATTCATGGTCTTAATTTTAAAATCTTAAAAGTAATCCAAGCATGTACTCGACACAAACTGTGTCAAGAAACGCAAACACTTTACAAAAACCCCAAAACAATTGTATTGCACTTTTAAACGAGTCCATTACTCTTGAGTATTAAGCGAGACTGCAATATTAGACACAATATCCATGACGGATAGCGTTCCGTCTTGACATGTTCGATTCAGTGTGCGGTCACCAACGAACGAGACTAGATGCAACAGAACGTCGGTTTGGTCGCGTTCTGTTGAGTCATTGTGCAGCTGCCATAGCTTGTTTGTTTTTCAGAAAGTCCATTGTCTTCTTTTAGACAGATCAGGGTATAGAAGCTTGCATTTTCTTTATTGACAACTTCTTCTGCAGACCCAAATAGCTCAATAAAATTTACCAGAGATTAGGTAAGTATTGTTTGGTCTGTGGATTAACTCATCACCTATCATATACCTTTTTACTCTTCAAAAGCTTTTTATCTCTAACCTTGTATGAAGCTACTGGTTAGAGTACCATGGTATGTAAAACCAGTTGATATGAAAGAAATACAAATAATATTTTTTTTGTCAGTAAGATATTTAATTTTATGTGCTTCATTACTTAATTAGCTTTAAATATTATTTTTTTCGATTTGAAAAAAAAACATTATAGAAAACGTTAACATTTCTTTTTCCTCCATCATTTAGAATCCGTAATAAATGATTTCAAAACTTAAAACACAAAAAAAGCTTATTTTTAGGGACTTTTAATTTGATATGCAACCTGAAAGGTTGATGTTACAACATTTTGATCAAACCCCATTTTCAAAATAAAAAACTGTTACTCCTCTACAATTTCAAAACCAACATAACATATGCCAAAACACTAAATAATAAAAATGTTTATTTTTAGACAATGTTTAAGTTCATATGCAACATGACATAGGTTGCAATTTGATATACAACATGACATACGTTACAATTTGATATGAAAAATATCAGGTTACACTTTGTTTCAACTTTCTAAAACAATTTCTTCAAGGGGTATACGTACTGGGCAGGTGGTTTGATACACTCTGTAAACAGGTTGTAACAAGGAAGATGTCATGGCTGTTAGATTTTTGGACTCCACATCTAATTAAGAACAAAAAATGAACGTATAATATTTTTAATCTCACCTTCATTTAGTTTCTCTCTGTCGTTTTCCATTTTTTACAGTAATATTACTTAACAGCAGAAATATAAGCATTGAGTAATCTTAAGCCATTTTAAAATGGTAGTAATTTAAAAAATTTTAATTATTTTTTGTTTAAAATATACGTGGAGTTATTGTAACGGCATAGATACCTCATTTGCTATTTTTTGCATTTCAATAATGTTGATGTAAATAAATGTGTAATTTCAAATCATTCGATCTAACCGTTCTTGAGTTATTAATGCTTTTGTATAAAAGACAAATAGACACTAAACAGAGTGGACTTAGAAAAATTGTGTTTTAAAATTTGTCTCTATATTAGGTTTAGAATCAGAGAATTAATAGCCAGGATTGGCTACTTTTTTGTGACACCTTGTAAGTAACAAGTTAAAATATAATTCACTTCAAAATAATAAAAAAAGATGTAATAACAATCATTTATTGTCTGAAAGTGGATGGTGTGGTGCTACCAAGTCACCTAATCACTGGATGCTTTCTACTGCAGCATTAGTTTTGTAGTTGGCTGATAAAAACCTTTAGCAAAGTTAAAGTTTTAGGCCCTGGTCTTTAGTGAGCAATGACATCTTATCCGACATAGCAGGAGCAATGTGAGCTCTGATCAATTTGTTTAGTAAATTATAAAGAAAGAAGATATATGAATTATTTCTTTGAGTAGTGAGAGGAAGAAGTGAAAGTAGTGATGTAACACCTTGATAACCAAAACCCAGTCTACTGCCAATTTATCTTTAAAATCTTATCTTCTACAGCCCTTCTTGGAAGTATATCTGATAAATTAACTAAGTAATTTAGTATTTAATAAGTATAGTGATGTGTAACAGTGAAATGCAGATTTGTAGTGTGGGTGGACATTTGGTGTTTGATTAAGATGATGGCGTGGTAGTGTACCTGAGATTCATGACCGATGATCTGGATAGAACTGTTTCATTTAATGAAAGGCTGACCCACCCAGTAATAGGAAGACAGTTGGAGCCTGATATTAAAAATGGAAGCAAAGATAAAAGCCATGAGAGTACCATCAATCGAGGTGACATCCTTAAATGATCAAAGACAGATTTTGATAAATAACAGAAATATTAATCCCGAAAACATTACATAAGATCGAATAATTACATTTATAAAGCTGGTAAGATGTGCATGAGTCATCTATTACTTAATTATATCCTACATTTTAGAAAAAACCCACGTTATTACAGATAAGCACCCATCTTAGATTAATTTGCAACCCCCTTTTAAAAAATATTAGCCGAACATTTACGATATATCAATTATTGACTCTAAAATTAAACTTGGTTAGGATGTCTTGGTGTAGACTAGGGGCTTCGCACCTTCCTGCCTGCCCGTTGATGACTCACTCCATGTGACTGTCATGTCCCCCTCCTCTCTCTCTCTCTCTTGTGCCTCCACCAATCAACTGACCACATTACTAAAAAAATAACTAACTTCCTTACCGGCTGACCAACAAACAATCTGAAAACTTTATTTGCATGTTATAAAAGGTTTACTGGGAAAACTGGAAATATTTTATTTATTCCAAGAAAATTATACTTACTTTTTCAGATATGTTAAACCAAAATATGGACCCATGCCAACATTCCCAAACCAAAGATTCTTTGCTAGAGGTGTCATGATTCTAGCAACTCTAATCATTGTATATTTTACGTCCAAAACTAACAAGGAGACCATACTAGCTAAGCAGAAAGAAGTGATTCAAGGGCGGGGACAAAATGTTGACTGTTCACCAGAATATATGAAAGAGTTGGATACATTTCCTGGTAAGTTGGTCTTAAGAAATTACAGAATATATGTAGTATTAATATGTTTTCACTAGTATTGGGAGTCATACTGTGAAAGTAAAATTTTGGCTTTTGAATCTACAGTTCACCAACACTTAAGTTTTTAGTTGGGCTTAGATTAGATTAGTCACTGCTTTTGTTATACAAAACAATTTCTGTACTTTTAAACAAATACAATATATCCGTAACAATTTATTTAAATATTAACTGATAATGGCTTTAATATTAATGCATATATACTTGTTATTGTTATTTTTGTCATTTTATACATTATTAAAGTATTTTTTCCCCAAACATTTAATCTATTTATTGACATTTTATTATTTACTTATGAAATTACTAGCTGACAACCCCTGCTTCACTATGGGATCGTTGTCTACAGTTGCTTACTCTTCTTTCAGTGGGTCTAAACCTTAAAAGCTCAACTTGACACTGTTCTCCCACAGTAAATAAAAAACCGTACCATATGGGAAATAGTAAATCAAATCAAATGTGAAAAGTAAATCACTTAATGATTATAGTATGCTACAAGATTCTTACGGAAATATAATTAAGGAGTCGAGAACAACATCTAGTACATTTAATTATATTAATTGATCCAGTTAGTTAGCTTTGGATTATCATCAGAGCTGATCCTAAAGGGCTGATAATGAGAGCTGATAATAAAGGCTCATGAATCCAATTCATATCAACAAGCTTTTATAAAAACAAAAATAATTCCTTTATTGAAACAAGGCTCTCCATTAGAATGTAATAAGTATGTACCTACTGTATATAAATTTGATCGACCATTAATAAAATATTTGGAAAAATCAAATTAATTTGTTTAAATTTTTATCTTAAAAAATGTAATATTATTTTTCAATATCAGTATGAAAACAATGTAGGAACCAGTAGGAAGCAATGTACTAATTAATAAATAATACAAAATCATCACTTGATAAAAAGAAAGAACAATGTCAGTGTTTTTTATCAGTAAAATCATTTGATTCAGTTAATTGTGATTTATTACTAAAAAAATTAAATACATCAGAATTTGAGGAAAATAAAATAATTGGTTTAAATCATACTTAAGTAATAGAACTCAATGTGTAGTCATACATCATATCCAAAGAAATGGAAGTGACCATAGGAGTACCTCAGGGCTCTGTTTTAGGCCCAATACTTTTCATTATTTTCATTAATGAAATTTGTAAAATCTGTTACAAATTCTTAAATATGTTTATATGCTGATGACAATACACTTCCTATAAATAGTTAAAATGAAGACCAACTTGAATCTAATGAATATGTCAAATTTATAGGATTTACGACAGTAGTTTGAAGTTTGATACCCATATCGACATTTTATGTAAGCATATTTCACACATACTACTGTATTTGTACTAAGAAGATTATCATCCTATTGTCGAACAAATGTTCTATTAACAATATACTATGGATTGATTGTGGCAACATTAAACACATGGCACTCAAATCTGGGAACAATACTCATTGGGAGAACCTTCTTATTTTACAAAAATATGCATTAAGAATATGCATATTTTTGTACAAGGCAACATCAAAAATGCCTTGTAAACAGCTCTTTACTCGTAGAAATGTTAATTTCGTGGTTTTACCATCAATTTTATTTATGAAACACTGTTATTTTTTTAAAAACAATTTATTAAATCCTCAAACAATAAAATTATCAAATCTTCGTTCTCAATCCAACCTTAAAATACCATACCACATGACCACTTTATTAAAAAACATATCAATTAAAGTGGAATAAAATAAAAACACAAATTACAAACATATATAAAGGAAGAAAGAGACATGAAATATTTTTTCTTAAATAAGTTGAAATCAATTTTATCACATGAAACATTTGATAAAGTAGAAGATTTTTTTACAAGATACGTTTATACAACTATTACATTTGAAATACATAATCATATATTTAATGGTACACTGTTTTGAAGTTTATATTATATATACTGCAAATTTTGTTAAAGGGGAATAAATTATTAGTATTATTAGAACTAAATAAACTTACTACAAATTTTTCAATTTTAAACAGCATACAACAAATGCATGAAAACAAATTAATGCCTGTCTAGCGGCAATGGAAACAAGAACATTGGTGGAAATTCTACTTAATACAGATAGATTGAGGAAAGTAGATGAATGACCTTTCAAAACAAGGGGTTGGTCAGTAATTGTTTTTTATTAAGTGTCAGTTAGTTTATTTTTTATGAACCAAATAAATTAACCCATCAACCCACCCATACATGTATAGTGGTCATCTTATTTTGTTCATTCATCAGCTATACAAAAAGAAAGAGTACATTAAATTTAAGTCGTCCTAAACCCTCCCACCCATAGTCGACAGGAATTTGTTAATTAATTGTCACTTGACAATTAACTAACATATCACTGCACAGTATATTTTCCTTAAAATAAATCCAATACAATTTTTAGGAATTATCCTTGATCATAAGATATCTTGGAACAATCATGTGGATTATACGATAAAAAATCTGAACAAAAGTAAAGTACAATGTGAGTGAAGATATACTAATACAAATTTATTATGCGCATATTCATTCCATATCAAGTTATGGAATAATATTATGGGGACAGTCTTCAAATTCAGTTAAATTATTTAAAATTCAAAAAAGAGCAATATGACTAATTTGTGGAGTACCTTTTAAAACTTCATGCAGATCTCTATTCAAAAAATTAAAAATAATGACTTCCTTCACTATTCATTTACAAAAGCTTATTATACACCAAGAACAACTTACATAAATTTCCTCAGAACAAAAATATACATAAGTACGACCCAAGAAATTCGAATCAACTGAAAATTACACAACGTAAATACTCAACAACACAAAAGAATCAAGAGTTTATGGCTATTAAATTGTATAATAAATTACCTTATAAATTAAGAAATCTAGAAATGAAACAATTTAAAAAAATTATATGCAACTATTTATTAGAATAGTGTTTATACAACATTGAAGATTTTTTTTAAATTCAACTGTAATTTATATGTAGATTTAACTCAATTTTTATTATATTTATTATATTGTAATACCTCATTTGAGGTTTGATGCAATAAACATTATTATTATTATTAATTATAGCATTCAGCCTCCAAGCAGTAACTTGTTATTCATTATCCGCAGCAAACATATTAACTATCTTATCATCCGTCTCATTAATGCCACAGACTGCATTAAGGTTTTTAGTTTTGTTCTGAATTTTGATTTATATATCTGTAATATTGTACTAAATCAGTGATAAACAACTTCATTGGGTCATACCGCATTATTTGTGGTTTTCAGGGTGTGTGCCTGCAAAGTGTGGAAGGTTTGTGTCCGATCGGCTAGTGACTGAAACGGAAACTGAAAAATTGCTAGATATAGGAAAGCGTGGCCTTGCTCAGGGCTCAGCCCTAGGAGGGGCAGCTATCTTGGATCTACATTCCGGAGCTCTAACTAAAGGCTCTCACTTTGTGAATATCTATTCTCTCAATAACACTAATCAGTTGTTCTCAGCTCAAGACTTTACCACTTACAGGCAAGTATGAGTCTCTCTAATCTAAATGTTTGTATGAATGTTAAGATTTGTAGTTGGGGCATGCATTCTATTGTTTATTTTTAGAGGGGTTAGGATTCATATATCCTAATTACTGCCATCAGCTGTATAATATATTGTACACTCTCCATTGGTATGGTTGGTATATAACATCACATTGCATGCCTGAGAATAGAGTACAAATATTGATTTTGTTATGTAATGAATCAATCAATCTCCACTCTTAGGCCTGGAGTTTGCTGGGATGCAGGCAAGGCAGGCCCAAAATCTGTGACACTGTTGTTGCTTATGGCATGCCGTATGCTGAGCGGTAGACGTGTTTCGCAGAGTCCTGTGCTTGCATAGACCTGCCATACTATGTGGATGGGACTCAACGCAGTGCAGCTAAGATGTTGACCAAGGAAATATTTATTGAACTTGTTTGCAGTGAAAGTGTTCAGTGAAATTTAACTCACTCTATATGCAGTAAGAAGACATAGAAGGATGAGTGTCACCTTGTGGGGTTTCATTTCTTCGCGTGTTCACCTTACCAAACACTTTTCTAGTTAGGCTTAATTACTGTATACAAACGTATAAGTTCGTCAATTTCCATATCAGAATTAAGAGAATTTTTAGTTTCACTGGCAGTGTCCATCTTGTAACAAAACTAAAACTCAATTTTCTGTCTACTGCAACTCATCATATGCTGGTCATATATTCCTGACCTGCCTGTCCTGTACTGTAAAGATTGTCTCACTTGACCTACGCTGTCTACGATCCATCATATGCCGGGCCTTACAATTGTAACTCAGCAGTAATAGAGCAAATAACTATTTTACTTTTATAGTACAGTCGATCTTGTTTAAATATAGCTTCGTAATTTGAATTTGCCAACAATTTAATAAGTTTCATTAATATAATATTGTGATGGATTGTGTTCAAAATAGTAAATAACCTTACTATGGCTTATTGGCTTATTTTTTCACATTAAAAGTTGGTGAAAGTTAAGTTTTTTCATAGGTTAAAATTTCAACTTCTGTTGGCCAATGTTGATTGCCAAAAAGGAAATTGAAACCTGTGCACAAACCAGCAGAAAATCTGTAATTTTAAAAATTATTTAAATGAACTACAATAATATGTGTGTGCAGAGCCTCAAAAAACAAAATAGTTTTTTTTTACAAACACTATATAGCCTATTATGTCAACATTTCAAAGGAATTATTCCAAGTGTCCCTTTAGCTTCAAATTATCCAATTTAATTTTATGATTAGATAAATTCTCTACTATCATATTAATTATAGTCTTTATTTGAAATATAAATTCATAATCATTGACGTCATATTACAGATTCTATTAAAAAAAAACTAATAGTTCCAATAAATGTTTTATCGTGCTTAAAATAGAAATGACAGTTAATTAAGTCAATTAAATCATTAAATAAATATTAAAATACAATATTTTAATCAAGAAAAAGTCATTTAAGTTATAAAAGAAGGATTTTAAAAAGCCAGTTATAAAATTTACTACAAATGTTTTTGATCAAATAGTTAATTAATTTAAGCAGATGGTTGTCTATTATTATATTCTTAAAGAAAGAACGTTATATCTATTTAGATATTTACTTGATCTGTAGAAACGGTTGGATACCTAATTCTTATTTCATGTATAATAAGCATCATGTTTAATTATGTATACAGTAGACTCTTGGTTACACGAGGTGATTGGGACCGGCACTACCTCTTATACGTAAAAACTGGGATAATTTCTAGTAAAAATAATATAAAAGCCATGAAAAAAGTACAAAACTAGTTTATTACAAGAAAAAACACAAAATGATGTAAATGTAGTTACAATTCTGTACAATTGTACAGTTCTGTAAAAAAAGTAAGAACATCAGGTTATAATTTGTACCACTATATATATGTATGGGCGGTTGGGTGGGTCAGTACCACTGTACTTGTAGGGGCAGATGGGTGGGTCTGTACCACTGTACTTGTAGGGGCGGATGGGTGGGTCAGTACCACTGTACGTGTAGGGGCGGATGGGTGTGTCAGTACCACTATACATGTAGGGGCGGATGGGTGGGTCAGTAATATATGACAAGAAGATGGGAATAAGTATTCCATTTTAAAACTCTACAACAGTCGGTAAAACACTGCAATAATATAATTTAATAGTAAAAATCTAATGTAGTGTCCATAGGCAGCATTGTGATGGGCAATTTCCTCTAACGTTACATTTGTTGACAAGGAAACCTTTCTTATTTATTTAATCTATAATATATCTACGGTCCATGGTAGTATTCGCATCTTAGTTTTAAATGCAGGATTCCATTCAGTCCGATTACCAAACAAAATTATCGTATTTATCCTGTTGTTTAACACAATCTGCTTTACTCTCTTAATAGTGCAAGGAACCATTCAACATTTTAAAGGAACAAAATTATCGTATCAATACCAAATTGTCGTACACATTGGCGACGAAAACACTGATTGATTCATCATTTCAATTTTGTTATAAGCAACTGTCAACCATTTACCACTCATATCAAAACACTTGAATAAAATATTGAACAATAACAGTAACAACAATAAATTACGACAATATTTCCAATACTGTATTGTAAAATCACGAAGGTCAACACACTTTAACAACCACATTTAGTGCGAGAGCAGTTGACTAAGCTGAAGGTATCAGGTGGTGATATGTCGTGAGTGAATGCATTTGAGCGGGAAAATTATTCCCATAAGAAGGTAAAATATTATAAATAAATATGTTGACGGTCCTGCATCGTCTTAACCTAACACCAACAGCCAATAGGGACACTGTTTACTTGTCAAACGATTATATGATGTGTCACGCTATAGTTTTCCTTTTATTAACCCTTTGAGTGCCGGACCCATTTTCCATTATGTTATGCATAAAGTGCCGAGCCAAAATTGACAATTTTGCAAGGGTTTGGTTAAAAAATCATAAAATAATGTATTTATTAATATAAATTCCTATTTTCTTTTTTATTTTGTAGGTAAGTGAATGCACTTTACTCTTATGCTGTTTTATGTCACTTATCTTACCTCTTTATTAGATAAAAAATATATATATAATAAAAAAATGTTTATTACATAATTTTTTTGATTTGGACATTACATAGCAGTCCTGGAATATTTTTTAAATTTTTTATCAATTATGTTTTCTTATAGTGGATCTAATTCCCTTCAAAAATACATAAAAAAAATATTTTATACCAACAAATATAGTTTTTACAGGACAAAAAACAAATCCAATCGGGAGGGGGGACAGGCGGTCGATAATCAAGTGGCGGCTCGTCGTCAACAGAGACTCATGGTCTTGGTTTGGTATTACTGGATCGTCAGGAGAACTATCACCACTATGAATGGGGCTTACTTGTTGTAGGCCTACATCCAAACTCAATCTTCTCTGCTTAGCTTGTATTTCAGGAAACAGTGGTAACTTCTTATTGCGCTTAGGTGTAGATGTAACAATTACATTGCTCTCAAAGGAATCTGATGAATCACCAGCTGATGGATTATAATCTTCATCGGCATCTGTGTCATCCAATTCTGAGGAGGAATCATAACAAATATCCAAATCACCGTCATTGTCTGAGTTTAGACCGTCTTCAAGATGTAGGACTACATTTGTACTCAGATCACCTTCACCTAAACTAACACTCTGAGTGTTATCTACACTACTTATACTAGTGTCTAATGCTTCTAGTAAACATTCATTATTGTTAGCAATATTGTTTGTTTCCATAATTAGTCTATAAATATCACTTTACAAGCTATAATAAGTTCTACACTACAGTGAGACTTACGATCGTCGTAATATGTACAGCCAAAACATAGTCTTGGAAAGTAATAACACACACAAAATAAAACACTGTAAATACACTTAACTAACGAAAAGATGATATAATAACACTAAAAACTTATTTACAATTAGAAACTTTTTATATTTACAATAAAACACGAGATATTCACGCTCCCGCCTCACAGCGCTGGACTCGGAACAACACTGAGGCTTTGTTTACAACCACTACAAAAAATCAGAAACTACACAGAATGCAACGGAACCGAGACTGAAAGTTACGTTGAAGCCTTTGGAACCCGTACGCATAGTTATCAAGCCAGTTAAGGTTTGTACTATATAAAATAAATGCGATCCCGCGAGAGTCGCAATTAGCGACTATGGCATTTCTTGCATAAAACATGGAGTCGCAAATAGCGATCCTGCGGCACTGAAAGAGTTAATAGCTTTATGTTTATTTTTCATCGTCTAATGACTAGCTCGGTTAACACAGAGGCTCGGTTAATCAGGGCTTGGATAACCGAGATTCTACTGTAATTATGTATTTGACTATTGTATTGAAAAAAATTTTGGAAGATGTACACTATTCAGGGACGTACACAGGGGACCCCCCGAAATGTTCAACCTTTTTTGATAGAGCGATGTGAGCATCAGTGAGTCACATATGCATGCTGTGATGTCCTGACCTGATACACACATTCTCAGACAGTCCACGGAACTACTAATTTAATTCCGCGTGATCACGTCTCTACTGTTTTATTAAATATTCAGGGATATTGGAACTAATGCCATTTCAATGTGTATTTTATGAAGAATATAATCATACGACATTTTAGTAATCTTTGTTTTTGAAATTTGTTAATGATGGAGTATCAGATGAGGGAGACAAAGGTAGTTGGACATTTGCCATCATTACGTGAAAAATAACAATCACGTGCTGGATTTCATTACTGGAATTGAATCGGCTGCTCAACAGCTACTTGAGGAGGATGCCGATCAGTTCAGGTGTGAGGCCAGTATCGCCCTAAAGAAAATCCAACCCACCAAACCTAACCTCTGTAAAACTGAACTCAACGCTCTAAAGGCCCTCAAAAGTGAACAGGACATAAAAATTTTACCTGCAGATAAAGGAAATGCCACAGTCATATTAGATAAAACTACATACGAACACAAAATTCAAGAAACTCTTAAAGATGGAAAATACACAGTACTAAATAGAGTCCCAACTAAATCCTTTGAAAGGAAAATTGAACAAACCCTTAGAAAACACAAAAAATACATGCCCGATAAATTACGTAGTAGGCTAACACCACATCACTCCAAAACACCACACATGTATGGCCTACCCAAAATTCACAAATCTAACATTCCCTTACGACCTATTGTCAGCTCCAGAGATTCTCCTTCCCGTGAATTATGCAAGTTTCTCCTTCCAATAATCACTCCTTTGGCTAACAACACAACATCACACGTAAAGAATTCAAAAGAATTCACTGAAATGACAAAAACCATGACCATAAATAATAATGACATTCTTGTAAGTTTTGATGTAGTTAACTTGTTCACTAATATTCCGGTAAAAGAAACTCTAAGAATAATCGAAAACAGGCTTAACCAAGACACTAAACTTTCAGAACGTACCAAACTGCCTATTCACGTAATAATGGAACTTTTACAGCTTTGCACTGAATGTAATCACTTTGAAATAGATAGTCAAATATACCGCCAGGATGATGGTATGGCAATGGGTTCCCCACTATCACCTATTTTCGCCAATATCTACATGGAAGAGTTTGAGGAACAAGCAATTGCTTCCTCAAATCTCAAACCTAAGGTTTGGCTTAGGTACGTGGACGACACATTTGTCTGCTGGAGTCACGGTGAACCTAATTTAGAAGAATTTTTAAAACACTTGAACAAGGTTTCACCCACCATTAAATTCACCATGGAAAAAGAAATAAACAATAAATTATCATTTTTGGATGTAAATGTAGAAAAAACAAAACATGGCCTAAAAACATCAGTCTACAGAAAACAAACTCACACAGGCAAATACCTCAATTTCAATTCTAACCACCCACAAACTGTTAAAGAAGGAGTAGCCTTCTCTCTCTTTGATAGGGCCCGAGCCATATGCTCAGACAAAACTAAACTAGACAATGAACTAAACAATGTTTCCAAAGATCTAATAAACAATGGCTACCCTCGGTCTCTCACAAACAAATGCAAACAAATAAGAAAACGCAAACAAACACCCACTGACACAGAAAAGCCGAAAGCATTCATGTCCATTCCATATACGCCTAACCTTTCAGGAAAAAATCAGACGCATAGCTAGGAAATACAAAATCAGAACATCATTCAACACACAAAACACATTAAGACAGTCTTTAACTAAAACTAAACCAAAGAATGAGGAGCAATCCTCCAAAAATGTAGTTTATTGCATTACTTGTGAATGCAATGAAAAATACATAGGGGAAACAAAGAGACCACTGGAAGTTAGGCTAAAAGAACACAAAAATAACATTAAAAAAGGAAACACTACACATTCTAAATTAGCTGAACATGCCTGGAACAATGAGCACAGATTTAACTGGGATAACACTAAAATACTTCACAGGGAACCACATTTTTTTAAACGTAAATTCATCGAAGGTGCCTTTATGAAACTAAATAATGAACAAGTTATCAGTCAAAGCAGCATAGAAGTTAGACCCATGTGGGTTCCTTTACTTAAAAACACACTTGATAAAAAGTTCAATACACTCATGACATCATCTAACCAGAATCCTACACCACCTGCACCTATAACAATTAAACACCCCATGAGTCTCCGTCCCCGTACCTGAGTCACTGAATTTTTGGCGATCTCGGAGCGTACGTCCCTGACCTCGTCAGTCTGTGTATGGTTGTTGTGAAGTGTAGTGTGTATGTTTGTCTAGTCCCCGTGTTTTATCACCTTGGAGGGAACTTCGTAGACACTGCATTTGGATTGTATCATCCTCACTTCGTACCTGGGACGTCTAGACGCCATCGTCACTGCGGGTCGTAAGACTTTTTTCGAATCATTTTTGTAATATTTGATTATGGTATTGTTTTATTCCTAATAATTGTTGTCTTTTCAGGTTAAAATGTAATTTTAATAGTAGTCTCAGTCCTTCCGAGTCATATATATATAATTTTTTGTGCGTGTTGAATGTTATTTTAAATTAATTGTGTTTTTCAGGTACCATATATTTATGATTAGTTAATGTAATCTTATTTCAGTCTGATTTGAATATTAATTTTATTGTGTTTTACATTTATCGTTGATATCGTGACCTTGACAGCGCCTATTTGGCTATATTAATTTAACCCTGTTAATATTTTTTATATTTAGTAGAAGTTCATTTTGTTGTACTCCATTCTAGGATCTAGGTTAAAATGTAGATAATTATTAAAGTAGATAAGTTTATTAGTTTAAGAACGTAGTTTTATAACATGTTTGTGTAAATGTAATTTAGTTTTTAGCACTTGAAAAAGGTTTGGGTTTTACCAAATCGAAACGTCGTGCTTGTTATTTTTCACGTAATGATGGCAAATGTCCAACTACCTTTGTCTCCCTCATTTTAGTAATCATTCAATTATATTGTACATTGAACTCTTAAGAGGAAAAAATTGTAAAATTAATTACGTGAAAAAGTTAGAATACGAGAATTATTGACAGTAAAGCAAGTTGCAAAAAGAAGTTGATATTTCTTCGTTATTTACAAATTTAGTAAATTTGTTTTGAACAGAAATATACAATTCAATTCCTCCGAGCCTGTTTCGTTGTAAGTTTAGTTCAGAAAGGATTTTATGCTTATTTTCAGTTATATGAGAACGTCTTTCCTGCAAGTGCCAAACTTACAGCAAATGGTAACTAGGTTATTGTTCAAAGTGAATGAATAGGATTCCATGGTATGGATACAATTAAATTTAGTCAAGACTTAATTGTTATAGTAATTTCTAAAAGTGACATTTTTGAATTTATAAACCGTTTAAAAATGTTTCTAGACAACAGTATTCCTTAACAAATATGACAATCTTTACCTGAAGTATAAGAATAATAAAAATAATCCAATTTCTAGCCAGTCAAATCAAAACGCAAGAGTAAAAACAGTACACGTCTGTTCGGATTGAGCGCTAGAGAAAGAACGAAGGGATAGGCGGATAGGTATGAGTTTATATGGGGAGGGGGAGATTTATCAGTAATTCAGTAAATTTTTTATATAATATATTTTTCATAAGTCAACTGTAATATGATAATGACTCAGGCCTTCTTGTCAACGCCTACTTTCCGTTATAGGTCTATTCATTGTTTTTTTAATAGAATAATTTTGGGACAAATGACCACAAAGAAACTTTTTATTGTAGAAAAGCTGCATTATACTGACCTAAATATATTTTATAAAACAGACAAATTCAAGTAGCCTAATAAAATAATTCATTTGGTTTACTTAATACAAGTTCTAATTTAATACAGACCAATCAATTTTTATGTTTCGTTTGAGACACACTTAATTCATTACAGTATTTTGGTGTTATTCAAAAATATGTTTTATTTTAGTCATAATTGGTTGATATATAAATAGGTTATAGTAATTATAAGAATTAGAAGTTTTTATACCGCATCCTGATCAGATTTGACCAAAATGTTGTCAGAACCAATCAATTTATTTAATAAAATCATCATAGTACTGTGTAAAATACAGTTGATTTTATCCAAGCAATAGGCCTAATATAATAAAGAACAATACCTTATAAAACAATAGCATATAAGATGTACATGATTTATATTATACATAAAGAATTTTTAATCACGTGTATATACTCATGAATTCAAGCTATTCAATATTATCTAACAAAATGTAATTTAATGGTAGATTATATCACGGTATCTAGAATAAAAGACAGTAGGGATAACGCATCCTCGCCACTATTATAATTGACACCTACCATATGTTGATTAGTTACCGTGGATTATGCTAAATAAGAAGAATTGGATTGATTTATATATAAATGAGGGTACAATACCACTGTACGTGTATGGGTGGGTCATTACCACTGTACGTGTATGGGTGGGTTGGTGGGTCAATACCACTGTACATGTATGGGTGGGTGGAAGGGTCAATACCACTGTACGTGTATGGGTGGGTCATAACCACTGTACGTGTATAGGTGGGTGGGTGGGTGGGTCATTACCACTGTACTTGTATGGGTGGGTCATTACCACTGTACGGGTAAGGGTGGGTGGGTAAGTCAATACACTGTACGTGTCAATGCCTGTACATATTATAGGCATGCTTTAAACTTCTCTCTGTTTGTTTAATATATATACTATGTTAATGTATTTTAGTATTTTGCTCAAACCTAGAGAATTACTTCACCATTTTTTAAAATTACAATTCATAAATATAGAATCATAAATTTGTCATAAGTTTAATGTTAATACATTATATTGTTCTCGTAACCTTATCTTACAAATCCACACAATTGGTCTGTAGTAAATTATAACAAATTTTGAAAAAAACTTAAATGTCAAAAGTAATTTTTTCATTACATGAGTTCAGATATTTATTTTACAGATATATATTTACAGAAGTGTAATTAAATAATCCTACAATAACAAGTTTCTGTATGAACATATGTCAAAAATTGAAACAGGCATTAAATAGGAACAATAGGTGAACCAGCCAGGATCAATATGAAACCTATTTTTAAAAGAATTGTAAAGGAACTATCACCAAATAATATATAAATTAAAAGATTTAATGAACTAAATATCTATAACATTCATGCTTAAAATGTTTTTCCGAAAACCAACAACTGAAAGTTTTACCTTATTTGGAATTTTTTTGTCCTTAATTTTACAAGGGCCTTTTCTCATAGAATTTACTGTAAATTACAGTAAAACGATTACTCAGTTAACATGTTGTATACTCGTCATGAAACACAGATTGCATTATAATTTAATGTTTTAATAAAACATCAGAGACGTAAAGACGATCATACAATATTAAACTAATACTAGTGGCATTCCTGAGAATGGTGAATAAGGCTAGTGACGTCACACACCTTTCTCTGGTCTGCAGTCAGAAGACACATGGGCACATAAAAAAAAACCACTCCCCCCCCTCGCTGCTAACCCTGCTCAGACCCCCTGATTGAACACCCCCCGAAATTGAGTTCTGGGTATATCCCTGACAATATCAGAACAAAAATGTACAAATTGAAGGAAATTTTAATTTTAATTGTGCTTACAAATTAAGTTCACACACAGCCGCCCATGGGAATTGGGGATTAATGCTTAAAAAAAATGTGGACCCTATTGTTTTTGTTAAGCTGGATTTCTACATTCTGAAATAATTTTTGAGGATACTATGTTGCTTTAGTATGACTGTTTTAATAGAACAAACACTCCAAACCTAAACTTATTTAGACATCCCAGAATTGTTTGTGGTGAGCCTGCATATTTATTTATCATCGGGTTATTAGTTAGTGATACTTTCGAAAGAAAATCTGTTCTTGTTTTGTAATCAAGACTACATTCTTATAACTCAAACTTATCATAGTCATTCAGAATCCCTATTGTTATATACCTTGAAAAATGGCATGTTAATAGGAAAAAGATAAAAATAAGTAAGTTAACATAAATGTTGCTATTTTAACATTATTTTTAATAATAACATCAGTAATATTATCTGCTTTATGAAATTTGTAATAAACCAAGCTTGTTTATTTGCTTCTAACAGAGTAGTGAGAACAAAAATCCAACATGCTGTAGCTCACCAGTTTAGTATTCCAGCTGACAGCTTGTACCTGACTCATCCGACGTTCTTCTCACGCCTGACAGAGAAACCACCTGTCACAGCTCACGATGAGTACTGGCATCCTCATGTAGACAAGGTATGAGTAAAATTTTAATAATTTCAACTTTTGCGAACTTATGATTTGTAAAATCTCCAAACATTTGCAGTTTTGTTTGTCATAGATTATTTTTAATATATCTTCTTAGCATAACATTTTTCTAGCTTCTTTCTTCAACAAAAATAATCATTCCAAAACTTAATTCTTCCATCTTACAATGTTGTGTATTTCTTATTATTCTCTTCTTCTTGTAGGAGCACGTAGAATTCTTGGATCAGTCCATTGCCCAGGTCTCATACCAGGAAATGTTGAGCCTTTTTGATATTTCTTCAGATATTCGTGTTCTTTCTATAGTAAAAAATGTTAATGCTGTATTTTTTTTCTGCTGTCATGTGGTAAGAAGATCTGTATTCTTGGTTTGTTTTATTTGGTTTTATATTATCTGCTAAGTTGAGTTGAGATGGTAGTGAATCATGTGTATCAGAAGACTATCATGATGTGACCTAAGAATTCCAGTCTCCTCTTAGGCACCATGAAGCTATGCTAATAATGATTAAGCTACGTAGCTGAAGTGTGCCGAGCGTTAGGTATGAGAGTGCCTCAGTTCATTTCTATATCAAAGAAATGTATTCAATAACCCTCAGAATACTTTATAGTTTTTATCCACTCAGAAAAGTAAATGTCAATATGTATTTTTGAAATAAACTATCTTTTCCAGTAGAAATAAGGTTTTATTTTGATAAATAGTATTTTCCCTTACACTTGTCATTTTCACAGGAAACATATGAAGCATTCCACTACACATCACTCTTGTATTTGAGTAACTATGGAACAGAGTTCCAAGGAGGTCGCTTTATCTTCCAAGAACTTGATAACTCCACTGTCGTCATTGAACCAAAAAAAGGCAAGTGATCGATTAGCTTGAATAAAACTTCATCTCTTAGGTAATTTAATATTGTAGTTTGGGCTTTTAAATGATTTATATGAGTGAAGTTTTTGTTTATGGAAGTAGGGATGGGTGGTCCTTAAAGTCGGTTCTCGGTTCTATCGGTTTTTGTCAAAAGAACCGGAACTGAGAACCGATGGGAAAATCTCGGTTCTGCAGTTCCGGTTCTAGAAAACCAAATGGGGAGATAGCTTTCATATCAGAAATGTATCAGGTGTGAAAAGTGCTGATAAACAGAACAATCGATGACAATATCCATCCAACCTCAAGACAAAAAATATATCTTTGTCAGAAAATATCTGCCTGTAGATGGCCACTTCCTTATCAGTATGTGATTTGGCCATGAGATAAACAAAATATCTAAGTCAGAAAATATTTGGCAATAGTCAGACCACTTTCTTATCAGCATGTGAAAAAGACAGATAACATTAATTAATGAATAGGAATTAACCGCAAAGGCATTCAGTTTTTGTTCAATAGTCCAGTCCTTTCCACCTTATTATTATTATTCATTATTTTTCATCTCTAAGACGCCGATCGTAGGAATGTGGGCGAATATGAGGAGTGAATGAGTGTTATGAGTGTAGATGAACAAGTGTAGTCATTGTTACTATCTGAGTTACTTAGCTCCACCCTTGTTTATCAAGACCCTTTTTTACAACTCATCTAACATTATGAAATTAATTATGCTTCTAGTTTTATTGTGTATTTTGAAAAATAAAACGTTTTTATGATGAATGTAAGATATTAAGAGTTTATTTATTTAGACTTGTAATGAAAAAAACAATGCATACTAAACCCAGGGAATTGGATTGAAAAATACATTTTTAAGATTAATATTGTGTCAAAAGTAAACAAAATGAGTCTTTAGCATTTTTATTGTAAAATAGTTACATTTTATTTTAATTATTTTTTTTTCTTTTTACAAAGTCTTAAAATTGTAATTTGGATTGACTTAACGTTTACTGACCCAAAATAGTTTATTATTTCTTAAATTTAAAACAAAATGTATAATGTAATTTCTATAAACATTTATGATACTATTGGCTGTATAGTTTTTTTATGAGTGTGAATAGCATTTATGTTTTCTTAATTCAGTATTATCAAAAATTGAGAAAAGAACCAATAGTTAATATAGATAGTTTTTTTCAGTTAACTCAATAGTTAATACAAATATTTATTTTTTAATTAATTATATTATTATTTGTTTTTGCAGTTTATTTTTTGCATACTACAATTACACCAACCTCTCAAATTTAGTTGTGGTAATTTCAATCAATTGTTGTGATTTGTTTTTTAATAAGTTTTATTACTAAACCAGACCTAAAATGGCAGGTTATTTTTTAATTTGCTCTAGGCTTATAAGTTTTGTATTTTCTTCAAGGTAAATTTCAATTGCATAGTAATTTGAGCATTATATTCCATTTAGCTAAATTGTATACATTTCTAAATTTAAAGTTATTACTTTCTTTGTGCAAAAAATGAAAACAATCATACCCTGAGAATAAATAAAATGTTATCAATTCTCTAGTTATTATAAATATTATATGTCATTTTGTAGATTCTAGGGTGTATTATACTTCATATTGGAGAGATCACCAAAATACTATGCACTGTTTTTATTGACTAATTCCACATAATTTGTTGATTCACTGGTGTAAAGGTATTAAAATGTTTTCTGAGACTTTCTCAAAAAGTACTCAGAACTGAGAACCTATTTCAGTAAAGAACCGAACCGGAACCGAAAAAAAAAAGAACCGACCCATCACCCAATGGAAGAAGTGCTGAACTTAAGTTGTGCACCTGTCACATGTTTTGATGGAAATAAAATTTGCTAGTGGAAAAAGATTAAATGAATTAAATAATATAATTTACTATCACCCAAACCAAAAACTTAAGTTTTCAAAGAATTGTTAAGTCACTCAAAAGACAATGTCTTGTGCTAAAAACCTAACAACTGAACATAAACCTCAGTGTTTTCTTTTATAATTATGTTCATTAATAAGTTAAGTCAGCAGTTCCCTAACTGGGGGTCACAACCCCCAGGGGCATCACAGGCCGTTCGGGTAGGGGTTGCGAGATGTATACAAATAATGTTGAACTATGTACTTAAACTTAGACAGCCATCGGGAGTTTTAAATTAAATAACTTTGTACATTTACAAAATATCAATATATTTGACAGATTGACAGACTAATCATTTTTTAGTATATTTGCTCTTGTTTCACCACACTGTAGTGGTTTTCTCCAACTTAATCCAAAGCAATTAACACAACATGAAGATACATTAATGATGAGGTTAAGTATTGTACTGATAAGGAGAGTTAGAATCAATCTATGTTTCATTCTTGCTTCAGCGATATTGAAGCCATATCAAGTGTGTCACCAGAGATGTTGTAAAACACTCCTTGAAAGATCTGTGAGATTCAGAATGGGATGAACATTCAAATGCTGGGTTTTAAATGACATTTTTTTTTTAAAGGAGAGGCCAACCTCCTTCTTAACCTTACTCTGCCCATTCCTCATAGACTATTGATCTGTGCGAGGAACTTAATCAGACAGAATAAGGGGGCGAACCAGTACAGTAGAAGGTAAATATTACTGATAAATCTTCCGGTCTAGGCCGGATTCGAACCAGCGCTATCTCTAACCCAAGCTCAAAGTCCTGACGCCTTAGACCACTCGGCCACCGGCTCGCCCAAAAAGAGAGAGACATGCATACATCGTAAATGTTTAAAGATTGTTCATGATAATAGGTGAAGTCGTATCGTGTGTTAAAATGGTGTGAAGATTTATGAAGTAACTTTACCTATTTATTTTTTTATTTTTTGATAAGACGCCGATCGTCAAGATATGGGCGAATATGGATTTTGAATAAGAGTGATGAGTGTAGATGAGCGAATGTAGTTATTGTTACAGACTAAGGCCAACTATTCCTTAGTAAGTGTCATTAATTAATAGCTCAATAACAAATGAACAGTTGGTGGTTATCAGCTGATCGCTCTCAAAATTTATTGACTCTAATTGGGATCGAACTGAGAACCTTTAGCAAATAAAGCTGGGATTGAACCAACTACGCTACCGACCAATTTAATTACAAATTTAAAACCTTAATTACTACCTACTATGAAGTATTTAATTTGATACTAAATTAAATAACGTGTTTAATCAGTTTTTAATTGATCTGCTAATTATAGCTAAAGCTGTAGTCATACGATTTGCAAAATAGGTTAAAAGGTCATGCTGAATTTTTAAATTAATATTTAACTTGTCCTAACCTACGTGTGCCATAGTGCTGCATCCAAGCTACTGAAAGGCCAAGTATCATAGAGATTGGAAGGGATGAGTTCAGTTCTGTCCTTTAAATACGAACACAACCTCCACACAATGTTTGCCATCAGGCTGGATATGTATGGAGAAGTCTAGAGCAACACTGGTGTGTATATACATTCACTGGTCAATATAAATACAACAAAAAATAAATAAGTAAAAAAATACACACATATATATCTTTTCTAATCACTACTGTCTGAAAAAATATATACCAGTGAAATGAACTGATTATCAGGTTTGTCAGATAGCCAAGAACTAAGTTAAATAACACGTTCTTTAGATTTTGTAATACAGCTGTAGGCTCTTTCTAAGGATCAGTTGACCTTAGTAATAAATACTATACTTGTTGATTTACTTATCACACTCATTTACAATTAATTGGCATTTTAATGAGCCTCTTAATATGGACACAATGTCCACTCAATGGTTTCCATTGGCATGGATGTATCTGGACACATCTATAGAATTTGTGTTGAAAAGAAAACATCTGAAATTTTTTGAAAAGAAAACAGAGTATATGGGGGTCAAGTGTTTTAATAAACTTCCAGGAGAATTAAAAAATTGATAATTTTGTTAAATTAAAAAAAAATAAATAAAAGACTATCTACTTTTAAAGCCTCTATACTCAGTAAATGAGTTTTTTCAATAGGCTTATTTATATTAATATACCAATACCATTAAGTTGTTATTATTATTATTTTTTCTTCTATAAGTTTTAAGAAGGAACTGGTTACTTTGTAAATAACCATGTATATACAGTATTCATAACTTTAATATTCTTAGGCTTAGTATTTTAGTGTTTAGTATTTTATGACGCCATTCATTGTATTTATTTACAAAGTGTTGAATAAAGATTATTTTGATTTTGACTTTGTTGGGTAGTGGTCATTTTGTATTTGTAATGGAAGATAAATAAATATTCAAATTCCTTATTCATTATGTTTCCAGTGCTATGGTTGGTTTTCAACCATGAAGTTGACAACAGCAATCTAAACTTTCTGCACTTATATTAGCATTAATTAAAGAATAACTGGTTGTAAGCTGGTTCAGAAATGACAAAAACTCATCTCCATTCTTGCTAGTTTGAGGACTAACTCAACTATATATTAGAATACTATAGTGGTAGCTTTCTACAGGTCTCCAGCCAGAAATTTATCTCTATTCTATGAGAAGTTGAGCGAAATGTTTTCTATCTTGTGTGGCAAAAAATTTAACCTAATTACTGTTGGTGACTTCAATGTGGACTTTCTCAAACTAAGTAATGATACCAAAGAGCTATTAAACTTGATTGATAGTTTTGGACTTAATACTACTGTCTATGAAGTAACAAGACCTGGTCCCGGCATAAATGATAACACGGGTAGCTGCATTGACAATCTGCTTACGACTGTGCATCAAGATAGGGGACAGTCCTCTGTTATTCATACTGCTGTCTCAGATCATTGTGCTCTTTTTTTTTAAGCTAAATTGGAACATGAAACATCGGAAGCTGTCACCCAGATGTCCATCTCTAGGCCTATATCTGATCACGGTACATCACAGTTTTTATCTTATCTTGTACTAATTAATTGGAAGGAAATTTACAGTATGGATTCAGATGTTAATTGTAAGTTTAAGTTATTTTTAGATCATTTTCTGTGGGCTCTAAATAGTTCTATGCCTCTTAAAAGAAAACCAATTAAAACTAGGCCTAAAGATGTTTCCTGGTATCATGATGGCCTAACTCAAATCAAGTTAGACTTAGATAGACTTTATTTCATAATAAAGAATACAAGGTCTGAGGTAAACTTAGAAATTAGAAGTAATTACAAAAAACTAAAAATAGTCTATTGGAATGAGATAAAGAAGGCTAAACTTAATTTTAATAATGGCCTAATTGATAAAGCAAAAAATAAATCAAAGCTGCTTGGAAGATAATAAATCAATCAGCTAGGGTAAATAGCCAGTCTAGGCCTATTAGTTCATCTATTAAAATAAATCCAAATAGCTTTAATGAATATTTTGTAAACTCAGTTTCCGAGACTTGTGACAGTATACCACCTAGCAATAATGACCACTCCTTTTATTTAAATAATTACTCTGTTTCATGGCTCCCAGCTGAAAATTTTAGTTTTAAGGTTTTTAAAGTAGAAGAAGTTTATGCTGCTATCATTAGTTTAAGTAATAGTTCTTGTCTAGATTGTTTTGGTGTCAATGCCCCCATTTTAAAATTAGCTGCTAGTTTTGTTTGTGAACCTTTAACTTTTTTGTTTAATGAATGTATTCGGTTAGGTATTTTCCCTGATGTTTTAAAAACTAACAAAGTAATTCCTGTGAATAAGAAGGGTCCCAAGGATCAAGTTTGTAATTATAGACCTATATCAATTGTTTCAATTGTGTCAAAGGTCTTGGAACGGCTAGTTCATAAACAGTTGGTTGATTATCTCGAAACCTATAATTTACTTAGCAACTGTCAGTTTGGTTTTCGGGCCAAGCGCAGCACTGTTGGTGCAGTCCAATCTCTTATTAATGATTGTTTTGAAGGCTTGGAATCGAAAAATTTAGTCAATTTTAGGTCTTATGACCTTTCCAGGGCCTTTGACACAGTAAATCATGTCATTTTAGTAAACAAGCTTAAGTTTTACGGTTTTAGTATTACTGCTGTAAACTTCTTTGTTTCTTACCTTACAAATAGGTTCCAATATGTTTATTTCAATGGCTCTTTGTCTGATACACGTCCTGTTCAGTTAGGTGTTCCCCAGGGTTCAATTTTGGGGCCTACTTTATTTATTATTTATGTTAATGACCTGCCCTCTAATCTTAATGACAACAGTGTAAGCACCTACATGTTTGCTGACGACCTGGGCCTCAAAGTCTGTGCAGAATCAGTTGATGATTGTAGGGAGATGCTTAGTATTAAGACTTCAATTGTAAACGACTGGTGTGCAGCCAACAAATTATGTGTAAATAAAAATAAAATCCATGATTTACAAGTCACCTTGTCTTGTAGGTCAAGTGACAATGAAGACTTGAGTCTTAAGTTCCTGGGTGTCTATTTACAGTCGAACCTAAAGTGGCAAACTCACATTGATTATGTTGCTGCTCAGACTGCAAGGGGCATCTTTTTGATTAGGGCTCTAAATGGTGCAATTTCCACTGATCACATGCTGTGTATTTATTATGCATACATAAATAGTTTTTTAACCTATGGAGTTACTTTGTGGGGCTATTCTCATTTAGCAAATAAACTTTTTGTGCTGCAGAAGAAAGCAATTAGGATAATTGGCAATGTACATAGTAGGGAACATTGTAAACCTCTTTTTGTAAATTTTAATATTTTGACCCTGCCGTCCATCTATGTTTTAAATGTCTTGTTGTATGTTAAAGATAACTTATCTAGTCTTAGCAACCAAAGAGATGTACACAATTATTTTACACGCAATAGAAATAACATAATAACTCCTAGATGTAACTTTACCAGTACTCAATGCAGCTTTCAATACCAGGGTATCAAGCTTTTCAATGCTCTACCCATGCAAGTAAAGATCATGAGCAGGTCTAATTTCAAATATACCATAAAATATTGGTTGTTAAAATCTGCTATTTACAGTGTTGATGAATTTTTTCTTGTAATACATAATCTCACAGGCTAGGTTAGGGTATCATTTTGACGTTGTTATATACATTCATTGTATCCTGACAATAAATGCTTTGATTTGATTTGATTTGATAGCAGCAAATTGCTTTATAAATCAAATTCATTTTTGGTTGGTGTCCTAATCTTAACCATGGAACTAGGTTGTTTGGAACATGTACTTAACACTTATTACGCCTTAAGCGCATATATTGGCTTTGCTCTGAATGCTGTAAGTGTATATACGCGTAATAATTACAAAAATAATTATTTGCTATCTAAATAATGTTGCTAATTTAATCCAGTAGTATGTTTGGGTTATGTATGGTGGCTTATGAGAGACGCATTGTGCGACACGTGACCTTTTCTTAGCCTGTCAATCACTACAAGACTGGTTTTCGTCTGGCAGTGTACGTTTCTGCTGCGCTGCCCAACACCACAAGCGTAAATACATGCAGCTTCTGTTTGAACCGAGCAGTTGTCATTGTTCGCCGCCTAACCTCTTTGAAACTTTGTATTTAGTTGTTTTTATCATTACTTTAGTTTAATATATGTTAGTAATTTATTAGTTTTAACTGTCACTATGAATAATCGGGTCGATTCTGATTTTGTGCAAGGTGTAATAAATACATTGTATTCAAGTGCTATATGTATGTACTTATTTTTTATTATATGTGTTATGTGCAGGCCCTTAATCAGTTGATGTACATGTAAATTTACTCAATTACACATATTTTATCAATAGTAATAATATTTTGTATTGATTCATGTAAGTGATCTATGCCTGAGGCTTACTTTCAAGTAAAATTTTGCTTATTTACAATTCATATTTAAGAAAAAAATGAGCAACTAAAAAAATATAATTTTGATATTTTTTACAATAAATTAGCGCTTAATGGAAAATAGACATTGGATAAATGGTGCTTAAAGGGTTAACAGTTTGTGTGTAAAAGTTGACCTAACATGTTGGTTGGTATAGGTAAATATTTAACAAATTATAGATAAATAACTCGAAGAAATAGCCACGTTGTGCACTAATAGATCTGTGACAAACATTTTTGTCTGAACTATCACTATCCCGAAAATCTCTGAAGTCAAATTCTCTATAAGCATTTATTTAGAAAAGACAGCTGACATGGCATGACCACAGAGAAAAAACTAAACAGAGGCTGCTTTCTCATGATCGCAGCGACCGCCTCACTGGGAGTTACATATGCAGAAATAATTAATACATTTGTTCTTAAGGATTTGAGGATAATAAGGGAGGCGTTAACAAGGTTAGCACTAACTAGAGCATGGAAAACTAGAGAACTAACTACTCAACAGATTTAGCGCACTATTGGATGTGACCTCTGTTTCTTTCTTCTTTGTTGCATGACTCACTTTATTTTGTTATATTTAACTTATCATTGTACAGTCGCTAAAAGAGACGCTTATAATACTCTTTTTACCATAGGCAGATCATTTTTTTGCAGATTTTTACTTAAAAACTAACTAATTAACTTTTTAATTTAATGTTTATGTAAATTATTAGTTATAAATAGTTCAGAATTGTTATGAGTTACATTTTGAATACCATGACTTTAATATAATTGTACAATTGCAGGTCGTGTGTCCATGTTTACTTCAGGAAAGGAAAATCTTCACTACATTGAGCGAATTACGTCAGGAGTTCGCTACGCTCTCACAGTTTCCTTTACATGTGATAAGAAACATGCTATCAAAGACCCTACTGCTCCCATTCTAAGTTGAAACTTTTTAATTTAAATTGTTGGCTCTTAACTTAAGGAATTAATGTGTTATTCAAAATTAAAATGCACAGTTAAAAAAAAGTACATTTTGATGTTTCATCTTGTAGGAGAAAAAGTTGTTTCAGATACATTAGAATATCGTTAGTTGTAGTAATGAATTGTTGATGTCATTCAGTTTAAATGGAACTTTACAATGTCCCTTTTACTATTTACAGCAAAATGTCTTTAGGAATCGCTTATTTTTTAAATCTGTTTATTTGTTTATTGTGAATATTAGCTTTTAAAATTGGTGATGTGCAGTATTGAAGCTTAATTAACATATAAAAAAAGATGTTTATTTGAATAGTAATTTTTTTAAATGTTTGATACTTTAAAGCCATTTAATTTAGAAATTATGTTTAATTGTTTTACGTACTTTATCTTAATTCCTTATAATTCTTTAATCATGTAAAAATTTTGTTGGGTTTTGTGGAAAGCAAACCCCTTAATTTTACGAAGGGAAAGAAAACTTATTTCTTAAGATCTAGTCTAAGCTTCGTGTTATCCAGTTTTTACTATATGATGGCTGTGCTGTTGGAACATGGATCTCAGTCCACTATTATAAATTGTATGTTTTACTCTTAATTTATAACCATATCTCATGAGACAGAAGAATATTATAAGAAACACTCTAAAATGAACAATCAAATAACAGTTCCAGTAGAGTCTTGTAAACTTGAACCATTTCTGGATAACCTGAACAACTTAGCAGGGGGGGACGAACACTCGTGCCATGGCAGCAGCCAAAACATGCAGTGTGTGCTAGCAAGGTCATTAATAATTATTTAGGAATAAGGCCATTCAACACGCTAGTTCAATCATGCTGTTTTGATAAGTTGTATTTTCTTTGTGTCCAAACTTTTTCATTCTTTCAGAATGGTTGAGTTTTTTCTTTCGCTAACAAAGTTGTTTCGGTTCTTTTTCCAGTCACTCTAACCAAATTCCAATCAAGGTCGTTACATTTTTTTAACAGTTTTTCTAGTCTTTTTTTGTTTGTTATGGAAACGTTAGTGTTCTCACACAGTAAATTTTGTGTAGTACTGTAATATTACTAAAAATTTATAATTTTCTTTATTTTTTTCTCTTCTGATATCCTGAACATTTAATAAATTCAACCATTGGTTGAATTTAGTTTTGTTTCACTTTACTGTCTGTATTTAATTATTTGTTTTATATAAAGGTTATGTTAGATGATTTAAAGATAAAACTTAATTTATCATAACTTTAAAAGTTATGAGAAATCAGATTACTTCCTTGGGAAGACTACCTGAAGAAGGTATCATGACTATTTTTTTTTCATGTGTTAGGTTGTATTTACATATCTTTATCTGTATTTTTTTCGTATTTTATATATTTCATAGTTGAAAAATCAGCTGATGGTGTTTATAAAATTATTTCTAGTTTTACATTTTATCTCTAAAAGACATTATGCTCTCAGTTAGAAGTGACATTGTTTTATACAACAATTATTTAGTCATACAATAATCAGTGTAAATAGTTAATTTACCTTGACTTAAGTAAAAAATATAGTTAATAGAGACATCTTAGAGCACTTCATAGTTAGATAGTAATTTTAACTCAAATTCAGCTTGAGTTCACTACTTGAAAATGGTCCGATGTCATATATGTCAAGTTGCTGATATCACTAACTTTACTCAAGAGTAAATAAATGAAAATAACGGGAAGCACAAAGTGGCAAGACAATCCACTTGACTATCATGTGGGTTAGAAGGCGCCTTTCAGGCAGAATGGATTGAAGGGGACCATTTGTCTGCAGTGAACTCTAGTGCTGTAAAGAAATGTATTATATTAGTTTAGCTGGGACAAGTTGAAATATGTTTACATTCCAAAGTTCATCCTAAACGTATATTACACTCGGAACGTGATTATCCGTAATGCAGACACTCAAAGTTCCAAGTTAGCAGAATTAATTTTTTGCATAAACCAATTGTTAATGGTATCGGTCCATTTTAAGCAGAAAAATAATCAAATAAAACTTTTTATGACTAATTTCATACATTACTACTTTGTGAAGATTGTGCTGTCTGACTATCAGATCGTGAGTGTACAAAGAATACTGCAAGACAACTATGATATACTGAGCTCTGTCTTTGATAATTTCATATTTTGTTCAGAATTCACTTTTGGTTATTTGGATGAATGCAGGTTTTTACTTGGTGTATATTTTTAAAGCTGGACCTTTTCATAAATATTCCTTGCAAGTATGTCTGGTATGTGCGTGATGCTGATTCTCTGTTTTTAGGCCTCTCAACCAACTGAAAGCAAGCTTTTAGTGGCAAACCATATTATTAGGGAATTCAATCATCTGAATTAGGCTTGGTCCCATTAACTTTGGATGACGACGTCCATAGTGTACTTTAATAATCATCTGTTCTCTGGAGAACAACGTGTGTGCCGGGACATCATGGAGAATGATGAATCTGCATTACATAACACTCCCAAGTATATTCCAACTATAACTCACTTCATACATCTTAAACTCATGTCCACAACTATCTCATGACCCATGTCCAATTGTATCGTTATATAACAAACTCTACCTCAATACCTTATCATTAATGATTTGTCTAAATCATATTTCTAAGTAAAAACAGTATTCACAATTAGAGCATAACAATAAGTCAGAAATGAATGCAGCAATAAATTAATAGTTGAATATGTGCTCCTCTTGTTTCTCGTAGAGTAACGTAGATGTGTACGTATGTATCAGAATAATCTTATTTTAAAGGCACTGACAGTCAAGGCAATCTTGATTCTTAGTAAAACTGATTTTACAGCACACTTGATTCAAATCAAGTAACCACATATCTCTATCTATGAAAAAAAGTTAGCTAAGTAGTCAGTTTATAGGAGATAAACAACATATCTACTGTTTCTGCTGCCCGATTCATAGATGCCTAATCTAAGTGAAGAGATATGTAAACGGTCTGCAGTATGTCATGGAATGTAAAGTTAAACAAACAAAAGACAAAAAAATTATTTTCAACTAAAAGACAACCTGATTTTTCTGTACCCTTGTTCCTCTTTCAAACCTACTATCTGATTTTTACATTTGAAAAACATTTAGTCTAGATTTTCAAATAATGCATGTTCAAATATGCAAATATGTTCACCTTGGAAGCCTAAATCATATCCAAGTATTAGTTGAATATGTTTGTCAATATATTCCATCATCCTCAAATATGACTTAGAAATCTCAGATAAATATAAACTTTTGCTTTAATATATTTAGTTTGTTTTGATGCCAGTTAATTCAGTTACTGACATTACTTTACTTATAGATAAATGGTTTCAAATGATGTTCAGTGGATGTTTCTAAATAAAAATTGAATTGCATAAAAATGATTATTTGATCTGGGCTAAAAACTTTTCTTTCTAGTAGAAATCTTATTATTCTATTCAGTAACAAAAACCTACAATCTGTCCAAATTGGTGTTTTTTGTAGCATCAAAACGTGTTCTCATTCCAAATTTGAAAGCACTATGCTAAATGGTGTTTTTAAACATAATAACTGAAGAAGTATTACAACACACAGGAACTATAAAAAATGAATAAAAATGAGGTTTTATTTGAAAAATCTACATAAAAAAGCTAACACCATAATATTAGTAAAAGAAACAAATATAAATTGAAAATAGGTATTGAAGCAGTAGATAGTATCAGGAGTAATTTGGTTCCCTCTTTACTTCTTCATGTCTTCAAATGATCTGTAACAGACAAGATTGGTTGGTTACACAAAAGTAAAATGAAAAAGAGAATTTGCGTAGTTTGTTAAAATGACGTTTTAAATTCTAACAGATCTGGTTTGATACAAATTATGAAAGGGATAAACTGATTGCCCTCGGTTTCATAATAAAGATTTATTATTCTTAAAATATAACACATTAAGGAAATTGTTAGTATTTTCTACAGAGTCCTTATCATGTGGCATAATTAACGAAGGCCACGAAATAAATATCAGTGCAATTACTGGCAATGGCAGTAATATTTAAGGAAAAAGCAATTTAATTGTTATTTACGGAATGGAATATAGGAAGAGATAGACATAGAGGAGGAATAGCTGATAATACAGATAAATGATAATACAGGAGAGTGTATGGAGACTAATGAATTAAGGAAGTCCCAGGACAAGTTGTTACTGAGATGGAATTACAGGGGATATCAGTGATATATGTTTCATGTGGGTGTGTGGGGTTTACTAAATGAGTGATGTTACTAAAATGATGAATGTATTTACTGACATAAGGTGTTAACTTTTCTAATTAGTGAAATTAATTTTAGTACTTTTACAATATAACAATCAATCAACTGAACAAAACCTAAAAAAATCATGTGAAATTATACAGGAAATTAATTAATTTAAATTCAGAACTAATGCGTACATCTAAAATCTGCTAGTGAATCAAAATCAATAGGAAAATAAATGACAGACTGAACAATCAATTGTATAAACGACAAAGTTATATGCCATTGTAAACAAATACCATAGTAAATAACTAGTGTAAACCGCACCAAAATAGTCCGATGACATTTTAGGCATAGTTGCGATATCATTGCTGAGAACCACATGGCATCTATGACGAATATGGGTTCAATACTGTCAATTTAATTGGCATTTTGTTTTTGTTTACAAAACAACTGTATAGTAATATTTAAAGTCCTCTAATAGGTAATGGTAAAATTAACTATGACATGTGTTAATCCTGTAATTGTTTACAGCATTATATTAATTTAAATATATACTGCTATTAAATAATGTTTGTCAAGTGAAATAGATGTTTTTATCCGTTACTATATCACTAAATATACATAACCAAAACATGTACATTTGTTTATAATAACAAATTATGTGTTTGTTTACTGCAACAGATGTTTTGATAAATCATCAATATTTTCAACGAATTTATATTTTACAACATTGCTGGGCGAGAAGTGAAGGGGGCTTCACATGCCACAGCTATCATCGGACTATTTTGGTGCGGTTTACACTAGTTCATCCACTTAAAAAAATACTGCTGGTCATTGTTATACAACACATAAAATATGTCTGTAATTAGAACTAGCTACATTAGTGCCAGGTTTAGCATTAAGGAAATTTAACTTATTAACCCAGTAATAAATGCAAATGTTTATAAACCTCTTCAATAGACATACAATTTTGAAAAAAAGAGAATGGATCGAAAACAACAGAAATACTAACTCAGGTACTCAGTGGTGTTTATATTGTAATACTTGTACAATGGTAAAGGCACTCAAGGAAATTGCAAATAAATTAAAAAATTTTAATAAGTCCTTACTGTTTGAAACATAATACTGTAGACACTATTGTCCAACGAAACAATATGTAAGAATATTTATGCTGATCCCACTCATGCATGCAGTGGAGTGGTATTGACCCTCTCTTACATATAGACCTACCTGCTACCAAAATAAAAGGAAAAAGTAAATATGGATAAACTAATTAAAATATTCTAAGGAGATGAAATATAAAGTACAAAATTCTTTTGTCTTAGTGTTCAACTACTGATCTCCCGTCACTGAGCTAAATCCAGTATTTGTAACCATACACATGCTTCTCCGATTGAATGGAGACCAACCAATCCCCCACTGAAAAGACCAACTTTCATTATAGACCTCCTAAAATGTGAAGTTTTTTCTAGTATTTAGTATTTTTCTTTAATTTCATTTGTCCAAATATCTGCTTGTCTTCAATACAAAGTCTAACTGATCTTGATAAAAACTGGTAGTTAGAATTTATTTTGCTTTTTTTTATGTGATTAACTGGTAAATTTTACATAGTTGAATAATTAAAAATAGCAATAATTATTTTGTCTGGATTTTTTTCAATAAAAAAGTTGAAATCCCACTATTACCATACTAACAATAATCTTAATCAATCTAAACTAATATCAGTTCACATATTAGTTGAAAGCAATTGGTTTCCTTAATAAAAACAGTAATTACCTTAGCAGTTAGGAACTTGAGCACAGAAACTGAAATATATTATCAGGTGGTGGATCAGGAACGGAGGTCTGTGAACCTTTTGGTGGAGGTGAACGTTTGCATTTTTGATGAAAGAAGAAAGGATGTTGACAATGTCTGCAACAACAGTGATGGTGATGATGATGACTGAAGGGACCAAAAGGGTGGATCTTGTGATCAGTGAGGTGGTGGAGATTATGGTGAAAAGCGTAGTGGTGGTAGTCACGGTCACAACTGTGTCGGTTACCCATGGTGTGGTATACTGGAGTATCCAACAAGTGTTCACTTTTGTACCTTGCGTCTTCCTGATTAGATAAATGTGACGTCGGCTCTTTTGGGAGGTAGATAAGTAATTACTCATCAGTATTACTGCTTTAATAATAGAAGCAGTGTATTTCATCATCTAATAATAGTTGAACTAAGTGATGCAATCTTATGTAATTATAAGAGTGAAATTCAACCGATTTCAGTAAATTAAACATATGTTAAATTTTAAATTTATGTTCAGTATGGTAATAACCATAACAGTCAATGTGGTACTGAATTATGTTATTGGTAGTGAAATCATTGTCAATAACATTAAATACATAGTTTTATTCATATTTACTGTTCGAGGAGGGAGGCAAAAGAGTCTACGCCTAGTTAATGCTTACTCCCATCCCTGAATTCAAAGGCAATAAGTAGATATGTAAATTCAGGCCAATTATACCTAAAGTAAAAAATCCAAGATTGTGGCAAATAACAAACTCCATTTGCAGTACTCTCCATTTAAGTGAAGTTGTGAACACGTAAAACAGCAAACTCTCTATGAAACTACACATCACCCTATCAAGTATGTTGTAATTTTACTTACCTCAAGAGATAACTTTTAAACAACAATTTTGAAGATGTCAGTTTCCAAAAGAATTCATAATTTAACGCATTCTAAATATTATTTATCACATCTCCAAGTCAAAATATTTAAAGAGAATGATTTACTAGAAAATATTCTCTTAAAATAAAAAATATATATACTTTATTTTAATCAATTATAAATACACTATCAGTTGGCCACATTAATCATCATTAAGATGCTGATTGTTGAGATATGGGTGAATGAGTTTGATGAGTGTACTCATTGTTACTAACTAAGGTTGACTGTTCCTTAGAGAGTGCCATTTTTGAATAGCCCAATAGCCATGGCAACTAAGGGACTTAGAGCTTTACTTGGAATCCAAATCACATAATATTGTTCTGACTTTCAGTTAATTGACAGGCCAGACATTTAGTTATCTTTACAACACACTGAATACAACAAAACATGGACAAATAGTAGTGTCCATGTTGATGGCAACTTGAGTAGTTGCCTTGTCTGTATTAAGAGGACAGAGGATAAAACCCCTCACCTACTATCTCCACAGCACTTTGTCCCCAGGGTTACAAACACTGTGCCACTAGTGCCGACATTAACATTCATAAGTGATGTCAGAGGCATTCATTATCAACATTGTTAATTGCAATACAACTGGCAGTGAATTTTTATTCATTTCATTAGTGATAGTCACACAAGCACTGAAGAATTCAGAAGTCAACACCTGTGCTGACTGAATTAGCACACATACTACCTCAATTCTGTATTACAACTATTACTGTTTCAAAAATTAACAATGCAGACTGTATGTATTGTTGACAAGGCTTTTGATTGTCAATTAATAAACTAAACAGTGTTGACAGTTCATTATTGCAAACCACAATTGAGGAGCTCTATGAATTAAGGGCGTAACCCATGTTCCACCCTTCTTCCGTTCATCGTTTTTTCGGATTCTCCATAGTTTGGTTAGTACACCTGGGAAGTTTTACTTCTTTAACTTGTTCATTGTTGGAGTGTCACTTTTTTTCTGATCATATGCCAGCTGATTTTTAGGCGGAAAAGTAAGTTTGTTGACAATGCTTCTTTAATTATTTGTGTTGTGAGGTTATATTTAGAATCAGTATTCTATGATTGTTAGCACGTTTCAGTTTAGAATACTTACTACTTTAAAACAGTAAATAATAACATTTTAATTTTTTTAAATACATTTTAGTTAGTACAATGTCTAGTGACGACAGTGAATATTTTGAGAGTTAAGCGACAGTGAATCTGATCAGCAAAGTGAAGTTGGTAATAAACAAATCGAGAGGAAAAATAGGAGAAACTCTGGACGAAGTTACAAAACTAAAATAGAAAGTGTAGTATTAGGAAAACATTTTAAAAATATTAAGTTGTGTTGTCCAAAAAAATGTTGTGAAAGTGTCAGTGCTGATGAACAAATGAAACTCTTTAAACGTTTTTATGATTTGGGCGATAAGTCACTTCAAGACGCAAATATAGCAGGATGCATTGCATTCGAGCCTATCAAGGTAAAAGAAACCGCTCCAAAAACAAAAAATCGTGAGTACTCTTGGAAATATTCTTCTGATAATACCCAGCGGCTACCAGTTTGTCGTAAGTTTTTTCTTTGCTTGTATCAAATAAGTGAAAAGAGACTAAGAACTGTCCAAAAGAAAATGATTGATGGCGTAGGCATGATTGATAGGAGGGGAAAACATCTAAATCGGCCCCATAAAATTGATGGAACATATATGGAACCTAGCCAAAACTCATTTGGAAAGTATTCCACATAGGCCCTCTCACTCTAGGAACAAATCAAAAAAATTTTATTTTGAATGTTCTTCCTTAAATATTAAAGTGTTGTTCAATCTTTTCTCTGAGTATTACAAATCCCTGACCAGAAAAAATCTCAAGATCAGATATAAATCATATTTCAATTTCTTCAAAAGTACATGCTATGCTTTTAAATTACCGCCAACTGATGTTTGCGATTTTTGCACTGATTGTAAAGTGAAGCTTGACAATAACCCTAATGATCCATGCAGAGTGGCCCATGAAATTCATTTAAGAAAATTTGCTGCATACAAAGAAATTAAAAAACATCTAAATTTGTCTAAAGTGCAACATTTACGTTGTCTCTTACTTGAATTTGACTATGCACAAAACTTGGCTCTTCCCAGATTGAATGTAACATCCCAATTTTATAAAAGACTTCTTTGGCTGTACCTCTTCAACATCCATTGTCACAGTGATGAATCCAGCTTCTTCTATTGTTTTATTGAGACTGAGTCAAAGAAAGGTCCAAATACTGTATGCTCGTTTTTATCTGACTATCTCTTCAACAGAAGAAGTCTTCAGAATATTGATGAACTGGTTTTTTTCTCCGATGCCGCAGGAGGACAGAATAAAAACCTGGTTATGGTTAGGTTCTGTCCATGGTTGGCAATGAAATTGAATGTCAAAGTATTGCATATTTTTCCTGTCCGTGGATATTCTTATAACCAGTGTGATAGGAATTTTGGTCTATACAGCCAAAAGCTTAAAAAAAAGAAAACATATATACTGCTGAGAGTATTTTGAGATCTTTAGAGATAGCAGAGTGAATCCGACCCCATTTCACGTGATTGACGCTGGTAAAATAATTTTTGATTGGGGTATATCTTTGCAGAATCTTTTTGAAAACAAGAAACCTGTGAGTAAAGATCACAAGTTCAAGATTCAATCCTACACAAGACTCCAATATTCTGCTAGTGGGACTGTGTCTGTCGCAGAAAGCTTCACTGGAAGTTACAGTCCTTATTTATTTGGCAAAAAGAGTAGGCACGGTGTTGACTTGGAAGTTCCAAGTGTACTCCCAAACAGTGTGAAGCCTGGCAAAGAAAGTGATGTGCGGAGCCTGTATACATACCTCACAGATGCACATAAGACATACTTCGATGGAATATTTACTAGCTCCCACCAAAACATCTAGTAAGAAACTAACTGAAACTTATAGTTTTGATAGCCATGATACTTTCAGATAGCATTTTTATTTATTTTTAACTACTTAATTGGAGGGTTCCACTAATTTTTATGTTTTGTATGTTGTGTTTTAATAAATACAAGAGAAAACCTTTCATGATTCATTCTATGTTTAAACTTTTCTGTTCTAATATATTTTAAATGTATTGTAAAAATTCTGAATTTGTTAAAATAAATTATAATAATTTGTCACAATCCTTTAAATAATGTTTTTTATTCAATCCTTAATGTGTTAGTATTAGTATTATATATTAAAGCTTGTAGATCGTATAGCAAATGAGGCTTACAATAAGCGCCTTTTTTCTGTTCATTGGTAGTTGAACGGAATAAAGGCAATATTTACCTGTTGAATGGAATATGGGCGGCTACAAGCATTTTAATAATATTTGATTATTAATTTACTGTAAATGTATTTAATTATTTTTTTATAATCACAAAACACTGGATAACATTTTCTAGTTATTCTTACATTTATCAAAGATAACATCAGTATTTTACAGTAGATTGAAAACTTTAAGTCTGTTTTCTCAAAATGTCAATTCCTGGGTTACGCCCCTATTTCATTCAGCTCCTCAATTAATAATTTACTACTTTCTAGCACAATAACATTTTAGATACAAAAGAATTATACAGTATTACTCATCTGTATTAATCCATTTAACTACAGGAACCAGCCAAAGTGCATTTAAAAACCAAAGCAATTTTATTTGACAAACTATATTTTAGACTACAGGAACCGCCGAACTGCATTTAAAAACCAAAGCAATTTTATTTGACAACCTATATTTTAGACTACAGGAACCAGCCAAACTGCATTTAAAAACCAAAGCAATTTTATTTGACAAACTATATTTTAGACTACAGGAACCGCCGAACTGCATTTAAAAACCAAAGCAATTTTATTTGACAAACTATATTTTAGACTACAGGAACCTCCGAACTGCATTTAAAAACCAAAGCAATTTTATTTGACAAACTATATTTTAGACTACAGGAACCAGCCAAAGTGCATTTAAAAACCAAAGCAATTTTATTTGACAAACTATATTTTAGACTACAGGAACCGCCGAACTGCATTTAAAAACCAAAGCAATTTTATTTGACAAACTGTATTTTAGATTACAGGAACCAGCCAAACTGCATTTAAAAACCAAAGCAATTTTATTTGACAACCTATATTTTAGACTACAGGGTCCATCCAAACTGCATTAAAAAACCAAAGCAATTTTATTTGACAAACTGTATTTTAGATTACAGGAACCAGCCAAACTGCATTTAAAAACCAAAGCAATTTTATTTGACAACCTATATTTTAGAATACAGGGTCCATCCAAACTGCATTAAAAAACCAAAGCAATTTTATTTGACAAACTGTATTTTAGATTACAGGAACCAGCCAAACTGCATTTAAAAACCAAATCAATTTTATTTGACAAACTGTATTTTAGATTACAGGAACCAGCCAAACTGCATTTAAAAACCAAAGCAATTTTATTTGACAAACTGTATTTTATATTACAGGAACCAGCCAAACTGCATTTAAAAACCAAAGCAATTTTATTTGACAAACTGTATTTTAGATTACAGGAACCAGCCAAACTGCATTTTTAAATGCAATTTTATGTAGGCTGTCAAAACCAAATCAATTTTATTTGACAACCTATATTTTAGACTACAGGAATCAGACAAACCTGCATTTAAAAACTAAGGCAATTTTAATTGACAATCTGTATTTTAGACTACACGAAACAGCCGACCTTGGCACTTCATGATAGTCAACATTCAAAAACTTAAGCAATTTTTTTCTGACACATTATATATCAAACTACAGGAAACAGCCGACCCTGCTTTTAAAAACGTAAACAAGTTTATCTGACAACTTCTTTTTCGAACTACAGGAATCACACAAACCTACATTTAAAAATTGAGATATTTACTTCTTATCATTTATATATTAATTAAATATAGTTTTTAAATAAAAATAACTAAATTTTCATTTGGAGTCAAAGTTTTTGCTAAGGTCAAAGATTGACCGGCATTAATAGAGGAGGATAATGGAAAAGCTATAAAATTTTATGTTACAGTTTTTAGAACATATGACAAATCTACTTTTTAAAATAACTGTATATACAACTGTTATGTCGAATTGGGACCAGGTGTAAAGAGATGCAGCTGTCTAAGCCGTCCAGAAGAAATTCCTCTCACGGATGATGGTGTATAAGTTTCTGGAGCTAGGTGAAGTGAAAGCGTTTGTAGGACTTAATTTATAATCTGTGTTAACTCGAACTGTAACTGACTACTCAATTGTTTACAGAGTGCTTCATGGCATCACTGATTTGGTGGAGACCATTAGTATAAGAGTTCCAGAAAATACTTTTCATTTAAGAGATCCTCATGTTTGCCCGTAATTTGGAGTATGTGAAATCCTGTGCAAGCATTGCATTGCAAATATGCTTCACAACCTTGTGATAGTGCAATAATGAGTATGCTAGGTTTCTAAGGATGCTGAAAGCAGAGTATAGTTCTTGACTGTGTGACTAAACTCACATTCAGTTTAACCCCATTTCTCAAGTGCTGCATGTTTGGGCCTCAGTGCTGTTTTGGACGCTTGAGAGTTCAACTGGCTGGTATCATTGGACAGTAGAGGTAAGTGGCAGCTCCTAAAAAAAAACTTGGAAATTTGAGCTTATTGTACTTTTTCTCATATGGCATTATTTACTTCAAATGGGCCAAAAGGATCTATTGGCAGCCTCAGCTGCATTGGAGAATTGATATATTCTAGAAGTTCAATATTTCTGGCAGAATTTAAATTGCAAATAATTAATAAATTATTTACGGAAAGAGTGAGTTACATACTAACTGATCTGTTAAGAACAATTTTTTGTCTAGACTGTGATTATTCTCATTCATTTTTTTATAAATAACAAAAAAGTATTTATTTTAATTGTTTATTTTTAGTTTATTTCTTATGTCTGACATTGTAGAGATAAACTTAATTTAAAAGTTATAATGAAAACAACAAATCTGAACATCTTTCAAAATACTTGTTAGGCTGCAATTATTTTTCCTTTTTTGTGTAGTATATTAATCGAGGTTTATGCAATGTTTAGTTTGAATAAAATGTTTGTTGAATATTGTGAACAGGAAATAAATTTTCTTTAAGTGTAAGAAGGGAATACAACATTCAAAACAGGAGATTTTGTACTCCAGATTCAATTAACTCAGTATTGTCCAAGTTATATTATATGCTCAGTATGCAGTTGCTCTAATGTTCCAGTTGAGCAGGCTGGTTTTCGCCCTGGCCGAAGCTGAAGTGTCCAGATCCTACCTCTGACATCATTTATCGAAAATGGGTTTGAAAAGAAGTTGAAAACATCTGCAGCTTTTATTGATTTTACAGCAGCTTATGACACATTATGGAGCAAAGGTTTGTTGTTTAAGTTCTACAGCCTCCTTCCCTGTCCCATTCTATAGCAACTTTTGCAGTCAATGCTTAGTGCCAGGCAAATAAAAGTTTATCTCGGTTGTGAAGAAAGCTCTTTTAGACAGCTGAAGAATGGGCTTCCACAGGGAACTGTACTTGCTCCAATGTTATTCAACGTGTATACTGCTGACATCCCAATCACAAAGTCTAGACAATTTATATAAGCGTATGATATAGCTTTAGCTTACAAACATAAGAACTTCACAACTACTGAAGAAACACTTACAAATGACCTTGCAGCTCTCGAAGAATATTTTAGAACCTGGAGGCTGAATCCTAACCCATCAAAAACCGAAGTAACCTGCTTACACTTAAGGAACAGACTGGCTAATCGAAAACTGAACATCTTCCTAAATGGTGTAAAACTCCATCATAATGAGCATCCACAGTACTTGGGAGTAACGTTAGATCGATTGCTGACATTTAAAAGCCATCTTCAAAAAACAGCAGCTAAAATTAAAACCAGGGCAAATGTATTACATCATATTGCTGGAACAACTTGGGGAGTCAACGCACACGTCCTGCATACTACTGCTATGTCACTGGACTATTCAGCGGCTGAATATAATGTTTCTGTTTGGATAGTGTTCATACTAAAGCAGTCGATATCTATCTTAATAGGGTCATGAGAGCTATAAGCGGCACTCTCATGTCAACTACACTTCCTTGGCTGTGCAATATAGCTCCTCCAGAGATAAGACCTCAGGAGGCACTACTCAAATAATTCAATAAGATCTCTAATGCCCCGCACCTACCATAATACAGGATCTCGCACGTCACAACGGTCACTTAAAATCTCGAAACCCACCTCTACGGACAGCTTTCCATTTGAGCAGATCAAACTTCTCGCCCAATACCAGCTGGGCCGTAGCGTGGAACAGTTTTGATGAACGTAATAAGTTCCTTATTAACGATCCGTCAATACCTGTAGGTGGGATGAACCTCCCTCGTAGGGAGTGGACACTGTTAAATCGGTTCCGAACTGGCGTTGGCAGATGCAATCACTGGAAGTATAAATGGGTATTGACATTAGATCAGTCATATAATTGCGGGGAGTCTATCCAAACAATGGATCACATAATTACAGAGTGCCCTCTGCGCTCTTTTACGAAGGGATTGGTCAGCATACACAAAATCAGTGAGGCAGGTGTTAGATGGCTCGATGGATTGGATTTAGCTTTGTGACAATAGATCACTTTACATTTTATAATTAATGAGTCATGACTTGGATAGTTATCCAATGATACATCGCAGCTTTATAATTATCAAATGGTAGCTGACAACAAACCATACGATATATATGGTCCAATATATATATGTATATATATATATATATATATATATATATATATATAGTGTGCAGTTGAATTGTAGATCTCAGTTTATTACCGTATATGACATGTTGTTAATTTTTAGAGTATCTCAATGTTAAGGTTTGGATATATTGCATACCTGTGACTTTATAATCAAACTATAAAGTGTTCGGCAAAGAACATAACTTAACAAAATTCTAAAAGTGAATGATTAAATAATAGCTAAAAAGTATTCCAATTCTCGTTAATATTAAATAGGTTAGAGAAATCTAGGCTAAGATTCAGTTTTAGGAAAGATAATAGGTAATCAAAACACTTTCCTAGCGAGATAAGGCAACTTGACAAAGTTGATGTTTATATAACGTAGTCTTTGATTTTAGTCGCAGTCTATTAAACTGTGATTTAGTGAACTTATTATCCTTACATTTTTTATATTCTGCTCTTTTTCTACTAGTCAAAATATAAACTAGTAGGTGTTGATATTTTTAATTTTTAGCTTTAAATGTAAAAGTGATTCTGCTCTCAGTTGATGCTATCATTAGATATGTCATTAACTTGCTAATTAAAAACACTACTTAGTTGTGAAATAATCAATTCATAGCTTTAATTGTACCAATGAATTATTTTCCTTCCCTTTAATTACAGATAATGCTTTTTAGACAAATAGTAATTACAATAGCTATGGGATATCTTGAGCTGTGGCTTATGTCATGGTCAGTGTCGGGGGGAGGGGGATCTCCACCAATAAACAGCGTTTAGCGTGCTACTAACATTGCTGTAAACATCAACTCTTCATGCCCACAAGTTACCTTTTTCATAACACAACGCCCATATTATTACTCTCAGTTACTCGTATTTATTTATAATCCTATTACTTGGTATTATAATGTTATGATTACAGGCCATTATTATCTTTGTCTAAACTTAATTGAGAAAAATAAAATAATATTATTTTGAATACCAAATAATGAAACACTAGTGAATTTATAGAATGTAGGTTATGTTAGTAAACAAGTACTGTACAGTTTTGATTGTAAGCAGTCCGTAATTTAATTTAATAATAAGGAACAGATACTCGTGAATAACTTTGTGAAAATATGCAATTGAATCTCTTTACAGATATACAGCTGTTTAAATTAAATTAATACTTAAATTATAATATCTGTAGCTAAGTTATTAAATACATAACAACTAATAATTATTTTTAAAAATGCACTAAAATTTGCAATAACAAAACGTTTTTGATACAAAAAGAAGACAGCAACACTCCACTCTCGAATCAGCTGATCAGCAGCAGTAGTCAATGTCTGTGTATGTCAGGCTAGTACTAAGACACGCATGCGTATGCCGTACCCTCCCCCCCCTATCACCAAGCATTTGAAAAGTAACGGTTTTGGCAGCTCAAGATATTCTGTGGCTACTGTAAGGGTCCAATTAAGCTGTTGTTTGAAACAAAATGTTAAATGGGTTTGGGATTTTGGTATAGACTAATTTTAAATTTGCTTGCAATTGCTTGATTGTATCCTTTAAAAATGTTCTTGGTTGGCATTTATGAAAACAGGCTCTTGTTGTCGAACTACAGTACCCAAAAGCAAGGGTCTCCTTAAGAGTCTGCAGAGGCTGTCGGATGCTGTGCCGACAGCCTCTTGGGCCTTATGGGAAATTATACAGTCATGTAGGTATAATCCCATAAGAACAATGTTATTTTTGAATTGGACATATGATCACGCATATCCAAACAAAACAGTTATTTTCAAAAATATTTTTCCAAACAAATTTCATTTGATCAAGAATGAAATTGTGCGGAATTAAGCCTCAGTTTTGCTTTTGATTTGAGACGAGATGAGAATATAACTCTGTATTATATTCAATCAAATATTTTGAAATGTACTGATCAGAGAAAAATTCAAATCTTTTCATTAACACTTTTACCCATGCAAAAATTCCTAAATATTTCTCTGATACATTAAAATTTGTGTCTCAAATTAGTGCGAAGAGTTCAAGATCAGGTTCCTTACTCTTATCCATGCCTCATCATAGAACTGCAGTTTATAACAGATCATTAACAGTAACTGCTTGCCACCTGTGGAATTCCCTTCCTGTAAATATAATTTCCATATGCAGCCGACCCTGGTTTGTGATGATATTAAAACAATATTAGGTGCGGCTGGTTCGTCTTGAGTTGCAGGCCTGGCTGCTGATTAGGAGGGCAAAGAGTATGATTGTGTGTGTATTTAAATAAATATTAAGTTTGTTCCATTAACTATTTTATGAAATTTAAACTGTACATTCCAATTATTTATTTATTTTAGTTACATTTTTAAAGTTAAGGCCCATTAGGCCCTAACTTCACCTTTTTCTAATTATTAATTTTACAAATAAAGAAATGTTCTATTCTATATTAGGTACATGCCTTGGAAACATAAAGCAGATTGAGGCTATAAATAAACTTGTAAAGTATGTCCAGCAATATGTTTTATCTTCATAAACTATGAGTTAAGGTTAAGGATCTGTATTATATAGTTTTGGTCACATTGACTCAGTTAGTGCAAAATCATTGTGTATAGAGAGCAAGTGATTTTCAGTTGCATATTTTTGTAAATGATATTAGAATGTTTTTATAATTATGTCCATTCTTCTTCTCTATTAGAAAAAAATTTCCAACCCATATTGGTATAAAAAAGTGTTTTAGAATTGAAAATATTATGCTGGGGGATTTTAAACATAAGTTTTATGTTAAATCATTGACTATAAAAACAAGAGGACTGCCAACTCATATGGGTCTTATGAACCCAAGTTTTCTGTTTGGTGAAATTAATTAAGCTAAATTTTGACAGATAGCGCCAGCAGTCTACATCTCTCTCTATCTCTCTCCAGCACACACTGAACTGTGATTTGTGAAGTGACCAGTAGCTGAACTAATAGTCGTCTGAGCACTTATTTGAGACAAATATCTGTTAGATAGCAGCACATGTGCATGTTTACAGCAAATACATTAGCTTTAGCAGTCTATTTGTTTCGATATCAAATGATTAAATCTGATATTGTTCAGAACCAGAGAAGTACAGTATTCCATCATATAGGAGTTATAATAATTTGAATTAAAAAATTAGGTTTTATTGCAAAATCTACAGAAACATTTTGAAAGTATTATTTTAAAAATTAAATATAAACTGAAGACAGCTACTGACACAGTAGATAGTGCTAGGTGGGTAATTGTACATTTTCTCTTCTCCTCATGATCCTCCTCTTCTCTTCTCCTCCTCCAAATGATCTGTAACAGACAAAACTGTATGATAACAAGAAATTAAATTCAAAATTAAAATTAGCAGGTGATGTTAAAGCCTAGTTTTGTAATTTAATATATCTGATCCAATCCAAATCAAAGAAAACAAATTTTGAAAGGGATTCAGCAGATTTGGTAAAAAGTTACCACTTTTCCTTTGTTATTAATAACATTTCAAATAAATATTTAGGATTTGTTTAGGTAATTAAAGCAGGCTTAATTTTTTTTAATTCCTTAAATGTTTAAAAAGTTAATCCTGATAAACTAAACCTAAATAACCAAAGGCACTTGCCCTGTGCTGTGAAACACAAACTTCAAATAAATAGTTGGAATGGCTGGAAAAGACTACATTCCCTCATTCCATATTTGTCATATTATAATAAGAACATTTAAATTTGTACTAAGTTTTATTTTGATGTAGTCCATAATTGTGTTGTTGCATATACATTGCTGGAATTCTTATACACTAATTAATTTTGTTTTCTATATGATTCATATTTGTTATAAAAAACAAAACAGAAGGACCAACAGTTTCTGTTGGTGAATGATGTCATTCTGAACTTTTGTCTAGCCTCTAGCATCAATTGCTATCAGTTGGAACAAATTGTGTATACCTACTAGTTTTAAAATGTTATGTTTAAATTTTAATACAGAAATTTAATTGGGTTTCTGTAATGCATGTAATCAATATCAATATATTTATTTTTTAATTAACAATATAGACACAACTTTGTGATGATTGTAACTCAAAGATAGTTTTATTCCCTGCACATTACTCACACAAAACCTTTTTAAAAGTAACAAAATAATAATACTGCATCTTGACCACTCATGAATGTATGATATATATGTCCCTCCCACCCATCCATACACTTATAACGTTGATTGCCATCTCACCTACCCACACAAATTACGATCCTCCCACCCATATACATAGTGCAACATAGACAGACCTCCCATTCACCCTCATATAAGGACCTGATGACTTATTCTTTTTACAGAAGACTTACAGAAGGAAGACCCCTCGCAACATTGCAATCATGCATAATTTCTTCGGATGATTTTTAAAAAGTTTTAATCTCTGTCCTTATTGACTTTGAACAAAACTAATTCCTGTCGGCGCAGAAATTATGTGCACCTGAGTTTGAAGGTTATTTTCTAAGGAACTAAGAGGCCTACAAAAATTTGATGACACCATTGTTTTCCTCATTTAATTATACGTTATGACATATGATTTTTTTAAATTTTATTACAAGTTTTAATAATTTTTATTCTAGTTGGAACAAAAAAAGTACCAGAATTTTAACTAATTTTCACTGAACACAAATTTACACCATTATTATTCAAAAACCTGTTATCGTATCGCATTTATTTTAATACCTTGTTGATAGAAATGTTTTCTATAAGTTTTATAAATTTTAGAATTCTAACTTTTCTAAAAAGAAGTTGTTATCAATTTTCCGAAACATTGTTTTCTTCACTTCTAGACGTCATAACATTAATTACTTGGTCTTGTTGTAATTCTTATGATATGCACAATTACAATACATTACTTTCATATGTGTAAGCAAATGCAGTGATTTTAAATTTAATTAAATCAATTTAAAATAACTTTAAATTGATTTAAATCAATCTTGATAGCTATTTGTTTTTCTGTGTATATATCTTGTATCTCTAAATAGCCATTAGGTGCTGATAGTAAATGATTTTTAATCCACAGAGCTCTAAGATTGATTCGTTCAAAAGAAGTTTTATAAATGTGAAGATAAGAACCATCAAGCAAATATATTTCATAATATATATTCTCTTTGGAAGGATTAATAAACCACTTTTTGTTAGTTCACAAGCAAACTTCAAATTTTTTCTATTTAACGGGTGAAAATTATAGTTTCTCTTTCAATCACAGATCCAAATACATCCAACCAGTATTCAGTAATTGCAAAATATTTAGTTGCAAAAAAATACTGACCAGTTGAATTGAGTAAGTTAATACCAAACGGTCATCATGAAATTACTGAACAAATGTTCTCTTATTAGCTTAGAACTGTGTGAATGGTATTATTTATTTTATTATTTAAAAGATTTGTTTAAACATTCTTATGAATGATATATTTTCCTTTTTTCTATTCTATTTTTCTATTCTAACAATATTCACACAATTTTGTTTTTAAATTTGTCATATGTCTTGAACAATAACTCTGTGGAGTAAACAGTCCACTTATTTTGCTACCCTTAGGTGTATTAAAAGGAAACTACTATATATTACTTACTTTAAATTAGTTAATTATTTTTTAAACTGTACTTGTTGTTTTATATTATCTATTCAAATCAAATCAAATCAAAAAAATCTTTATTCATCAGATATATACACTAAGTATACAATTGAATAGTGTCCAAAGACTCGCAGTCTGTACATCTTAAAACTACTAATACAAGTACATCTAAAACTACGAGGAGGTGGAAAAGTACTCTTCCAGAGAATACAATGCCTTGTTTATCAAAAAACATTTATCTGTGTTTTTGAATATTCTCATATTAGTTAAATTTTTTATACTAGTGGGTAGATGTTTAAAAAATTTCAGCCCCATGTATGATGGTTTTTTTTCATAATACTTTAAATTGTGATGAGTTGTTACAATGCATTTTTTATTTCTGGTGTTGTATGGATGAGGTTCAAGATTTAATTCATTACTTATTTGATTATTTTTTGCAATTAGAACCGTGTCATAAATATATTGGCCATATATTGTTAGAATTTGTAATTCTTTAAATTTCTCCTTTACTGTTTCATTGTAATCTAGTCTCATTATAATTCTAATTGCCCTTTTTTGTAGTTTAAGAATTTTATCCATATTTGTTTTTGTCGTTGCACCAAAGAGACATATTCCAAAAGATAAATGAGAGTGGAAATTTGCAAAATATATATTTCTTAGTGTTTTTTGGTTACACTTTCAATTGGTTTTTTTGGTTACTTATTTCAATTTAAAAAGTCCTACTCTCACCACACTAACAATAATCTGTCAAGCAATATTATTTCAACTGATATTGGTTCATACTTTATAGAATAGTTAAAATTAAATAATTTATTGAATAGAAACAGTAATTACCTTTATGACTAAGCATTTGAGCACAGACATTTTTGTAGTCTCTGGTGGTGGATCACTGGCCGAGGTCTGTGAACATTTTGATAGAGGTAAACATTTAAACGTTTGATGAAAGTTGAAGAAAGGATGTTGACAAGCTCTGCAGCAACAGCTATGGAAAAAATGATGATGATGAAGATCGTGATGATGAAGAAAAGTGAAGTATCCAAAAGAGTGGGTCTTGTGGTCACTGTGGAGATGGAGATTGTGGTGGAAAGCGTAGTGATGGTCTCGGTCACAACTGTGTGGCTTACCCATGGTGTGGTATACTGGAGTACCAACAAGCGTTCACTTTTGTACCTGTGCCTTCCTGATTAGATAAATATGACGCAGGTACATTTGAGTGTGAGATAAATAACTTCTCGTTAACTATAGAACTTGTATCATGTTTAGAAATATGATCTGTTAATTTCATCAGCCACCAATAATTTGAACAGTTTTTTAACATAGCATTCAGTTTGTGTAACACATGCTACATTTCATATTATTTGTTTGTATTCAATAATAATTATAACTATCAATGTGATCTAGATACCACTGGAATATGGTAATGAGAGTTTTGTGGATAAAATTATACAGATAGCTTTATTGCTTGATTTTTATTTTAGTGGGTTGTCAGAAGACCTAGAAAACCCCTCAAGAATGTATGTGTAAACGTTTAGTCCAGATTTCCATATCTGGGAGACATTCCTGAGCCTTCCCCAGAAAATATGCATTTTTTACTTATTAAAAAATGTAGCTATACCTTACCGAAGCTAACTTTATTGCTATGGCATGGCAATCACAGCAGTTTACTCTATTTGAATGACAATACTGTTTTAGTCATAAAACAATGTATGTTTTATGATTAACTAACTTTTAAATAACATTATTTATTTCTTAAACCTATATAAAATTTTAAATTGTTTATCCATCTTTCATATGATTTCATTTATGACACAGCTAGAGGTAAAAGAGTGAAAATATGGAATTAAAACTAAAAATGGATTTTCATATCAATTCTTTATTCTTGTTTGACTTGTCGTCTAGCAAACTAACATAAGATCCAAGCTGTAATTTTACAGTAAATATTTAATGTTTTCTAAGTATATCTCTTATGAACTAAAATTTGAAATCTTTTCAACTACAAAGGTGGGATGAACTTACCATGTAGGGAGTGGACACTGTTGAACCGATTCCTAACTGGTGTTGGTAGGTGCAATTACTAAAATAATAGATAGAATAATAGATGGTAGATAGCAATCAAATTAATAATAGATAAGTCATGTGATTGCTGAGAATCTATCCAAACAATGGATCACATAGTTACAGAGTGCTATGACTTCTAAGAATGCTATTCTTCTAGGAGCGATTAGCCAGTATAAACAGAATCAATGGGGCAGGTCTTAAATGGTTTGATGGATTGGACTTAGCTTTGTGACAGGAAATCACTTTACATTTTTATTTTATTAATAACATCGTGACTTTTGGATCTTTATCCAAACTATACATCACAGCTTTTTAAAATTAACAAATGGTAGCTGACAACAAACTATACGACATATGTACTACAAAGGGATCTTATAATCAAGTACCTGGAATTATAACCTAAAAGAAGATACAGTGACAAAACAATTTTCTCATACTCATGATACTTTTATAGATCTTGGTATGATTTTCTGCCCTCTTGACTATAAATCTGTATTTAAAATGAAGTTAATGTAAATCAACATTAGCCTTAGATCTTAGTTATTGAATGAGGTTATCGAACACTAAATACCATGCTACACCGATCGTGCCATGGCATCTGTTCATTCACCGATTAAAAAATAATTCTCAAAAGAAATAAATCACATAATTCTTGGTGTACAGATGCTACATTTGCTATGCTGGTTATACTTAGCTACAGTTTGCCTCAGGAGCAATTTCTTTTAAAACTGGCCTTCCTCATGCACATGTTGCACTTTTCACTACGTACTTATAGTCCAATGCAAAAGGTCTTCTCAGATACACTTACTTCTCTTTTTTTGTCATTAGAAGTATTTTTTAAGGGTGAACCCACTTGTCTCTCGATAACACCAAAAAATATAGTACGGTAACTTGAATTAATCGTCACTACTACTGTTACTTATATAATGATTCAACCAAGGAATCGCTGATGAAAATTCAGTTAGACACCAATGGCATCAATAAAAATGGCATCTTCTGGATGACTAGCTTGGATAAATTTGGTATTACAAGGTAATGACGTATTGCTGCTGTTTTCACATAACCTTAAGGATGGGATATTATTGGAAAGTCATGTTGGAGAGTGCTTTATAAATCACGAGTTTCAATTGGAATAACTTGATATATAAATCCATCCCCAACCATAGAGAATATACCATATATAAAGGACCCAAAGTCAATTGTATTTTTGTAAAATCTATACAGGATGTTCATTTGAAAACTTCCCACATTTGTTGCTTCAAAACTGAACAACTTAGAAAAGTTCTGTTTCAGGGGATCTTTATTACTCACTGAGGGAACCAATAGCAAAATAGTTTTAAAAAAAGGGGTGATACCCCCCCCCCCCCCCGAAGTCGAACTCAAAATTTTCAAATTGCAACCCATACTTTGTTATACCTCTAATGAAAGACCATAAAAAATGTAGCCTTTTGGTGAAAACATTTTGAAATCGCACCAACCGTTCAGGTGCTGTGCACAAAAAACCCAATTTTTAGGCCTTTTCAAAAAACCCTTTTCAACACGCCTTAAAGAAAAATTTTAACCTTAAGGCTTTGTTGAAGTAATAAAACCTACCTAATTAGATAATATTGGTGAAGTTCAAATCAGTGGCGTAGCGAGGATTTTGGCGCCATGGAGCGACTCAACTGCTGGCGCCCCCCCCCCCCCTCGAACACTATCATCAATCGGTAACCGACACCCACACCTCACTCTACCACGGTAAAAACGGTTGATCCCTCTGACCATATAAAATGTATGCTAATTACTGATAGATTACATTCTTCACAAAGTTTCATTCCTAGTAAGAAACCTAGTTTGAATTTATAACAAGAGAATTTAAATATAAATTGTATTGGATTCGGGATAAAAATAAAAACATGTTCCATATTTTAATAAACTTGTATTATATTTATATTATCTCTACTAACACAGCATAACAATAGGATGGTTAGACAGACTTGTTATTTTTAAGTTCAGTACATGTAAAACATGAACATAGTTACAAAAATAACTCACATCTTGCTGGCTTAGCTAATCTTCTTTCGTGACTTAACACTTGCAAACTCTGTTACTGCGTCGTCAAAGTCTATGTTCTTGGCTCTGCTGCGTTCTATGGAGATGGTTGCTAAGGAACTCAGACGCTCTTGAGACATCGTGCTGCGAAGATAGTTCTTTATCAGTTTTAGTTTTGAAAATGATCTCTCTGCACTTGCGGTTGTAACAGGTAATGTCAAAAAAATTAAACAAGCATTCACAACATCTGGAAAGCTGGAACCAACTTGAGCACGCACTATCAAAGTATCAGCAAGTTCCCTTATACTTTTGAGTTTTTTTATGTGACTTGAAAAACAAGTTTTTAGCCTTACAAGCTGTAGACCTAGGTTAGGAGAGACATCATCTACGTAGTTAAGTACCAAGATTTTGCATGATTCTAAGATTTCCTCGTCACTTTGTAGCCTTAGTTAAGCTACTATTTATTTTTGATATGTTGAACAACTTAAATGAGAGATTTGAATAAAAATTCTTCAATGATAAAAAGTTTCTTTATTTTTTTTATTATCTTCAAAAAAAAAAAAAAAAAATTTTTTTTTTTCTTGTGAAGGGGGAAAATAATGTAACAATTGTTAATTGTCTCATTATAATGATTTTAGAGAATTGTGTCTAGAAAATGTTAAATATTGTAAGAACTGAGAGATTTAGGTGTTTGGTTCTTTTACCAAAAGTTTTCAATATAAATTCTCCAAGTTTTGAGAAAAATTCAGAATCTTCCCCTTTCAAATAAAAAAGTAGTTTTTTCCCATTTAAATTAGCTAAATAACCAGTATATTCACGTTGTTAATTTCCTGTCAATTTCATGCGACATGTTTTCTGAAGTCTACATGTTTGGTGAGTCTTACCTGTTCGGTTGTCCTGGTTTAGAGGGTTCTTATTGGTTGATTTAGCTTCTAGAGTAAGGAGGGGGTAAGTCCGTTGGTGGAAGGTTTGCGGGCGTTCGAGCAGTTTTAAGTAATCTTTTGGCGAGTGACCACGTTTGTTCTTCACGGCGATTTTTAACCGTTCGGAGTTTTGTTTTCCGGATCGGCAATTTTTCCTTGTCGCTAGTGAGTGTGTGTGCGTATGTCGCGCTTTGTTTGTGGTCACGTTGTGGGTTAAAACCTCCAGGACAGCTACGTAAGTAATTTTTACAAGTTTTCTCTAGTTAGGTTTTTCAGTAGGGTTTTAGTAGATAGGGTAAGATCCACCAAGCATGCGCGGTTAAAACTTGTTCTTGTTTGTAGTCACTCTTCTAGTGACGGTTCTTGGAGTGCTTTGTCTTCTGTTTAAAAATTTTGTAGAAAGGAAAATGTTTCAAGTCACTAAAAGCTGGTTATTTATTTTTTTTTTCAGATCTCCCGGAGGCATTTCAACTTTAAAAATTTCAATTTCAGAATTTCAACTTTAAGAATTTCAATTTTCAATTTTCTGTTTTCAAATTTCAATTTTTCAAATTAAGAATTTGGAGGCAATTTTGCAATATTTGTCAATTTAAGGAAAATCTTCAATTTAAGTAAATTTTTTGAAATTGAGAATTTAAAGAGATTTATTGATACAGTTGGCCTAATGAAAAGGTTCTGGTCTGAAGATATTTGATTTGTTTTGATTTTAAATAAAGAAGGATCTTTTATTTTCGTTTTTATTATTATTTAGATAAGAAATCCAATTTTATTTTGTGGAAGATAATAAAAAAAATAAAGAAACTTTTTATCATTGAAGAATTTTTATTCAAATCTCTCATTTAAGTTGTTCAACATATCAAAAATAAATAGTAGCTTAACTAAGGCTCCATTAAGTGCGCAACTCTGCTAGTTGAACAACAGAGAGACGTTTAAAAATAGAAGTGTGTGCTTATAACCAATTATCTCAGACCAGATTTTAAAAGAAAATTTAATATTAAAAAAATAAGAAGATGGCACTCAAGGTAGACTTTCTACTGAAGAAAGAACTTATGTATGAAGCACGTTTAAGAGGAATAGAAGTAGAAGACAGCATACTAGTGGGTGATTTAAGAAAGAAACTTAGAGAGCTTGTCAAGTTAGGTGTTTAGGCCTAATATAGGTTACCTGTCCGGCCATGTAGTAGGTGGAGAGGAATATGAGTTCATTAAAGTAAACTTGGAAAATCTGAAAGAAAGAATTGAGGGTGTGGTGGAAAGTAGATGTTTAAGTGATATAATCCGTATTGAAGCTAAGTTAGCTCATTACGAATTAAGATTAAAGGGTCTAAAAGGGTTGTTTGTAAGTAATGAGGCCGCTTTAGCTAAAGTGTCATCCCTCGAGGAAAATTTAAATTCCTTGAAGGAAATGGTAGGGAAAATTAACATTGATTTAGCAGAGAAGGACAACATAGAGCAGGAGATAACTAGAAACGGCGAAATTGAAGACGAGTTTGAACAAAGCTTAGTAAGGGGAGTGCAGAAACCGGTTCTAATGAGCCAATCGATAAGCGCACCCTTGAACGGAGTCGCATCTCCAGAAATGGCAGATAATTTCAACTGTCAACGAAATGTTACGTTGAATTATTCTCACCTACCTAATCCACTAGAGCGGTATCTAAATAGATTTGAGGTAACAGATGGGTTAAACGCTAGCTTGTTGATCAAATTCATTAAAAACATGTTAGCTTTGAAAAATGAAACAAAGTTAAAAGATAGTGAGATTTTAGAGATTATCTTGGGATATGCTAACGGTCCTTTGTATAGTAAAATATTAAAGTGTAAAGAAGAGAGGGACACTGTAAGTGAAACTCATCTTATTATACTAAAACAATTCGTTCCAATGGGGCTGAGAGAAAACTTAAAGAAAACAATGGTAAACCGTCCACAGAAGTCTGGGGAACCATTAGAAGTATATATAAATGAATTGAAAATCTATAGTGAGGTACTTAATACTAGATACACCGAAGAAGAAGTAGTAGACATTGTCAAATTAGGATTAAATCCAGAAACTAGAGCTAAATTAGTATTTGTGGGCAATCCTACCAGCTATGCAGACCTAGATAGCATGTGTATTCAAGTACAAAATGTATGTTACAACGATGGACAACGTAGAGAGGTAAGAGCATACCTACCACCTAAGCATAGCGCTAGCCGTAATGTAAACAATGTAGAAGATCGAAAAACATGTTTTATATGTAATAAATATGGACACATAGCGAGGGATTGCTATCAAAATAGGAACACACAGAAGCACACACAGCAGTACAACAAAGTTTTCACACCACCCAATAAACAATTCAACCCAGTAAAATACAATAGACCCGGAACAAGTTTTACACAGAAGGAGATTACAACACAGAAGCCAAAAAACTAGATTATGGGAGGGAGTTGGCCAAATTCGGATCTCGTGTCGATCCCCTCCCAGAAATCCAGCAAAATGTAAACAAAAACAAACCCATACACAACAACACAGCAGACGACAAGATGACTCACTCAAGTGTAAACAATAACACTGATAATATGGAACACAGTCTAAACATTTTACCAACTATTGAAGTTATAGTAAACAACAAAGTGAAACAGGAAGCATTAATTGATACTGGAAGTTCAATTAATGTAATTAGTGAAGATTTGTTTAACAAATTAAAAGCATGTTGTCCTAAGTTACAGTTGAATAGGTCAGATATTAAGTGTCGTACAGCGAGTCAAAGTGAAATGAAGATACTGGGGCAGTGTAATTTAAAAATAAAAATAAATGAATTTACTTGGAAAATACTTGTCCAAGTAAGTAAACAATTAAGTTATGCTATGATAATTGGGAGTCAATTTATTAAACAAAGTGAGTTGGTAGTAGACTTGAAAAGTAACCAGTGTTATTTTAACTTCAAGCCTAATGTAAAAATCGAATTCATTCACAGTTTAGCTAACATAAGAATTAATGTAAACAATGTTAGTAAACAAGTAAATATTGGCTGTAGTGAAGTCAAGGAAGAAATAGTTGATTTAATAGAAAAATATCCAAATGTTTACACTAATAAAATAGGCAGTGGAATAGATTATGAATATACAATTAAGTTGAATGATACTACTCCTGTCAATATTAGACCATATCCAGTTAATCCTGCTAAGATGAAAATTTTGAAAAATATATTAGATGACTTACTCAAACAAAATATTATTAGACCTAGTCAATCACCTTACAATAGCCCTGCATTCTTAGTACCTAAGGGTGAAGACAAATATAGGCTAGTTATTAATTATTCAGAAGTAAACAAGAAAATAGAGAAAGTAAACACACCGCTGGGTGACTTGCATGATATTCACCATTTCCTAGAAGGAGCAAAATATTTTACAGTCTTAGATTTATGTAGCAGTTTTCACCAAATTAGATTATCGGAAGAAAGTAAAAGAATAACAAGTTTTAGTACACCATTTGAAAGCTTTGAATTCAATCGCATTCCATTTGGTCTTCATTTAGGCTCATCTTTGTTATCCAGTTATTTAAATAGAGTACTGGAGGGACTGAAATTCAAGTGTGTTATTAATTATGTGGACGATTTAATAATTTATTCCAAGACATTAAATGAACATTTACAACATATTAAAGAAGTGACTGAAAGACTCAATAAATGGAACCTCACTGTTAACCCAGAAAAAGTAAAATTTGTATTTAAAGAAATAAAGTTTCTAGGATATCTAATCAGCCATAATCAAGTTACAATAGATCCTGAGCGCACCAGTTCAATTTTAAGTGCCAAACCCCCTACCAATAGCAAAGCTGTAAGTCGATTTATAGGAATGTCCAGTTATTTTGCTAAATTTATTCCAAATTATGCTGAACTTGCAGCTCCTTTAAATGAATTAAGGAAGAAAAATGTTAAATTTGAATGGAATTCCAAGTGTCAGGAAAGTTTTGATAAAATAAAAACAATAATTAGCAATCCACCAGTATTAAAAATACCTAATTATGAGCAAGAGTTTATTCTACACACTGATGCCAGTAACAATGCAGTTGGAGCATGTTTATTACAGTATGAGGGAGCCGATCTTAAGCCAGTAGCTTTTTATTCTAAAAAACTAAATCAAAGTGAAAAAGTAATGAGTATTTACCATAAGGAATGCTTAGCTGTAACAGCCTCAATACAGAAATTTTATAGTTATTTGGAAGTAAAGCCATTCACTTTGAGGTGTGACAATAGTGCCTTAGCTTGGATTCTAACACATTGTAGAAAATTAGGAAAACTAGCAAGATGGTGTGAAATAATTCTGAGTTTACCATTTAAAGTAGAAATAATTAAGGGTAAAGATAATGTATTAGCAGACTATCTAAGTAGAATATTTAGCAATAATGAAGAGGAAGTTCCAAGTGAAGACATTTTAGTTCATTGTTATGATCAGTCGGTTGTACAAACAATGGATGTAGATAAGGAAGAGATTAGCGATGTTTCACCCACTGTAGAACCTGTTATTGTCAACTCCAGCTCCAATAGACTGTTTATAACTAACATAACTGACTTTCCCATGTCATGTGTACAGTTATCTGAATATCAGAATAAGGATCTGGAAATTATAAAAATTATATGTAGTATAAGAAACAAAACTAACAATGAAAAATATTTTTTGAAAAATGGTGTTTTAATGTATAAATATAACAATCGAAGTAAGGATAGGGTTTATTTACCCGAAGAATTAATAAACATGGTGTTTGAGTATTATCACACGTCAACCTATGGTGGACATCCTGGAATAGCTAACACTTTTAGAAAAATAAACCAGTACTTTTATAGGCCTAATTTACATGAAGATATTAAAAAGTTAGTGCAAAAGTGTGAATTGTGTAAAAAATGTAAAAGTACAAATAAATATTTAAAAGGACCTGTAGTATCAAGTTACTCGAAGCAGCCTATGGAAAAGTTATACATGGATATATTTGGACCATTAACTAGGAGTAGTAAACAAAACAAGTACTTGCTTATTGTTGTGGATGATTTCACAAAATTTAATTGGTTATTCCCTATGAAAGAAATTAAATCCAATAAAATTCAAGAATTGTTAAATGATCGAATTTTCAGCTTGTTCTCACTGCCTAAAATAATAGTGTCAGATAATGCGTCTTACTTTCAAGCTCATGAATTAAGACAATTTTTCTTTAAAAAAGGAATAATTCATAAAACGACTATACCTTATCAGCCCCAGGGTAACAAAAGTGAAAGGTTTTTACGCAATTTGAAAGCCATATTAAAAATCTATGCACATAACAAACAAAATAAATGGGACAAAGAAATCAGTGAATTGAATTTAGCCATAAACAACAACACATGTGAGAGTACTGGATTTAGTGGATTTGAATTAATGTTTAACCACGCCAAAAACGATCCGTTAACCAACAAGTGGAGTTTGAACGACCTGGTGGAGAGGAATCTCAGTGAAGAAGACCGACTAAAGCAGTTAGAGAAAGCAGTGGACAACCTTCGAAGGATGAGAGATCGCAACAAACACAAGGCGGATGGACAACATGGGAACCCACTTCGCATCGGAGAGCAGGTCTACATCAGAGCACGGGTGCAGTCCGACCAAAGCCGAGGATTCCAGGAGAAGCTGCATTGCATCTATGAGGGTCCGTACCAGGTGCTAGCCCAGCTGAGTCCAGTGAGCATATTGGTGCAGAGGCTGTCCAATCCCAAAGAAGTGCGAAGAGTGCACATAAAAGATGTCAAGGTCTAAAGAAGTGAATAAGATTATTCTTGAAGGTGGTAAATATGAGTTGGTAATGTATGAAGGGTTATGAACTTTAATTAATTATGTATGTTTTCAGCAATTAATAATTTTCAGGTTATAAAAAATAAAAAAATAAAAAAAAAATTAGTGTAATTAAATAGATGGTTAAACAAGGTTACTTGATATATTTGAAATTTATTTAAAATGTATTATTTGATTATTGAAGTTGATAATGATTGACTAATTTTGTTTACATGTTATAATTATGTCTGTTTGTAAATAACGGATTACTAATGCTCATGTTGTATTTCAGTTTCAGAAAAGTGAAATTAGTATATTAATTATGTATTTTCAGCAAAAGAATGTTATGTCATGTAAATATTTGATGATTGTTAGATTAAAATTGTTAGATTAGAATTTGTTAGATTAAGACTGTCAAAGTGATTACTTTTAAAGTTTAATGAAATCTTTAGGTTCGAATAAATTGCTTGGTGGACAAAAGTAAACAAAGAGTAAACAAATTTTATTTATGTAAATTATATTGAGTAGTTAATTATCCATGAATATTATGTATTTGAAATTTAATCTGTATTTGTATTCTTGTTATATGATAAGTGTGTTAAATAGTACAAGAAAGAATTTTGAGCTTCTAGAACAAAATGTAAGTTGAAAAATTATGTATTTTTTTTAATTGTAATGTATTTCCAATACCAGTTTCCAGCCTGTTCCTATTGTTTGTAAATAACAACAAAACGAAACACAACACTGAAAGGAGAAGCAAATGGGAAAAATTTTGAAATTTGATTTGTTGGTGAATTGTTTTAATATGAGTGGACTTACGCACCCAACTTTTTTTTCTTTCTTCTTTTGTATCCAAGCACTTATGGACTGCGAAACTTCTGGTTTTCACCAAACGGAACGACACTGAGCACTCATTTTGAAGCACTTCATTGAAAGGGGAAATAAAAAAAAAAAAAAAAAAAAAAAAAAAAAAAAAAAAATTATTTTGAATGGGTCTCCGATCTACATACACTACATCACATGGAACACGCAACAGAGCGTTGTATGTCAACACTGTCTAATGCCTCTTTGGTTAACTGTTGTTTATGTGAGACACTTGCTGTGGGCTGGAGGATGCAGTGTGACGACGGCCGTAGTCAACCCAAACCGGTCTAGTTTATCGATCGGCCAAGCAGTCAGCTGTTCTGATGAGGGGACAAGCTTGTGGTCCCGTTCTACTACCGATGGATAATGGACTGGGGACAACAATGACTGTCAACAATGGACTGGTCTTGTGCTCTTGACCCGAGTTTCAAGTGACTGTGATAACAAATTTAAATGTTGTAGTAGTTTGTAAGATGGTAGTTTAAGAGAGAAACTTTTTGTTTGGAGATCTGAAAAAGGAAAGGGTTAGGTTAGCTTTGGAAGAAATGGTTGTTAAGGTTAGAAAATATTATGTCCTTTTAGAGATGTGATGATGATAGGGTTTCAAAAAAAAAAAAAAAAAATTTTTTTTTTTTCTTGTGAAGGGGGAAAATAATGTAACAATTGTTACAACTTGCATCAACTAAAAAAGAAGGCTTCAGACTCTGGAAACTCGTGGTGATGTGAGTAACAGCCTCAAAACGCTCTGTCAGCTGTATTGTGATTATGTCGAGGCTACGGTTGAACACCTCAACCCGGAAACGTTTCTCCTTGTCTATAATGGGGTCATCAACTTGCACTTCATCAAACATTCTTTTCTTCTTTTTTGTTCTTGATTCAGTGAAACGTGGTACAACTTTCCATTTTAAGCAAAGTTTAGTTGCATCGTCTTTAACTATTTGCCACTCACTTCTAAGTTTGGTGATTTTTGTTTTAAGATTCAAGAGCATTTTTGTTGCGTGCTCCAAGTCTTCTTCGGTACTTTGAAGTTTTTTGGAAATTATGTCCATAGTTTCAAGCAGCACACTTTCCATTACAATCAAAATGACTGTCGGAAACTGCTCAAATATTTTAAAAGTGATTTAGCTTGGCGTTGTTCTTCTTGGTCTTTACCTTCTAACGTTAGGAAAGTCAGTACTTTCATTATGTCAAAATAACCGCAACGAAGGGCGTCGACGGCTTGGTTTCTTGAGCTCCACCTTGTTGGACATACTTTCTTCAAGGTTTTTTCCAACATAGTCGATTTGGTCAACAATGACCATCGTGATATGGCTTTAAAAAATACATATAGACTTTGAACGTTGTCAAAGAAATTCCTGATTTTATAAATATTTGTTACGGAGTCTTGAATTACCAGGTTAAGTGCATGAGCACAACAGTGAATATACTTAGCTGCAGGATTTTTACTTTCTATTCTTGCTTGAAGGCCTGAATAAATACCACTCATATTAGCAGCTTCATCGTAGCCTTGCCCTCGAACTTTAGATATATCTGAGTATTCTTCTATAATATTTAATACAATATTTACTAAGTACTCTGATTTCTGGCTTTCTACTTCCATAAAGCCACCGAACGCTTCTTCTATAACTAGTTGTACTGGCCTTTCATCATCGTCAGTTTTTATCTTTACATAACGAAACACTGTGCTCAATTGATCTATTTTTGCTTTATCTTGAGTTGTATCAAAGATAATAGTCACATAAGGGCTTTTCTTCATTTCTTCCTTTATTTCTTTTTTTATCTCGTTGGAAATTAGGTTGATCAGCTCATTTTGAATTTGAGGGCTAAGGTATTTAACGGTACGTTTGGGTAGCTTAATTAAATCTGCTAGGACCTGGTCATATCTTGCTAGCATATGTACTATCTCAAGGAAATTTCCTTTCGACTTAGTTGCATCATCAGTTAATCTATGTTCTCTCAGTGGTAAGTCATTTGTAGCTAATGTAATAATGACGTCTACAACTCGCCTTAAAACTTGTCTCCAGTAATCAGTGGCTTTTTTAATCTCTTCCAGACTCTCACTATCAACCGTTACGCCTAACTGCCAGCGGTAATATATTTCACATGCAATTGCATGACTTTGCAAATTTTCTTCATGATCTTTAATGTTTCGTTCTAAATGTGCCCAATCAGACGTACCTTTCGAAAACCCCACATCACTACATACATATTGAAAAGCCAGCATGGCTGGCAATAGCAAACATTGAGAATTTTTGAGTAGCATAACCAATTACGTTTTATGGTCAACTGGTTTTCTTTGTTCTTTTGAAAATACCACTTCTCGTCAAACCCTCTATTTTTATTTCTGCCATCTTTTTCTCTTGGGAACTGCCCTTTAGGTTGGTGAGGGCCTAATTTAATTATTAATCGTTTTTGTTCAGCTGTAAGATCACCTTTAAAATTACCCTTGTCAGAAGAACTTATAATAGCTTCATTAATCTGTTTTTCTGAACTTTCACCCAACTCTTCTATTATGTTTTCAGGCTCTAGAACAATATCAGAATGGGTCAAAAGAATACCTGGGTCTGCGTGTTCAGGTACAGGTGTTTGCTTCAACTCCTCAACGCTTGTAGGTTCTTGTGAGCTGCAACTGGGTCCTTGAAAAACTGCAGGTTCCCTCGAAAAGTATGAAGATAACTTCTTTACTTTCTTAAGTTCTTGATTTTCTGCGTCCTCCTTCTCTTTTTTTCGTTTCCGATACTCTGCACCACTAAGTTTTTTGGACATTATTTACTAAAGATTGTCACGATAATTCTTAACACATACACTAACCTACAATATGAAGATCAATATATTAATAGTTAACATAAACGTATTTAAAAATCAGTACTTTGCAAATCAAATAGAAACAAAAGTAAGACAATGACTCGGTGGGTATGCACAGACACTTCACTGTCTCAGCTCAGGTCACTAAACTAGACTGAAATGACTGAAAGAGTGAAGAGTGACGAAAACAATGCGCGATGCGCGTCGAGGGTGGTGGGGAGTGGGAGGGGTGCTTCCCGCGCGCCACTCTGTGTAGTCTTGTTATAAAATTAGCGTTTCTGGCTTCTGGAACTTCCCGCCCCTCACGGCGCCCACCCTGCCGCCCGCCCTGGAGCCGCCGCTCCACTCGCTCCTCTGTCGCTACGCCACTGGTTCAAATCAATTTAGTTATAACAAATATAAAAACCCTACGCATATTTTTACGGATTTTTTGGAAAGCTGAGTAATTTGGTATACAAATTTTTAAATCGGTGCACAGGTTGTAAAGTTATGGTTGAATTAGTATCTTTTTAATTCCTCATTAAATGTTTCTTTACACTTTCTTTTAAAAACCTAAGAATTAATATTTTGCAAATAACTTTCCATATTTTGCAAAATAATAACAAGAGATATGGAAATAGAGTTTTAGAAGAATTAGCTCAAGTTGAAGTTGTTAGCACGTTTAAGAAAATACTAGTAATTCGATACGTCACGTCACTGATGACACTGACCTATCTGCTGGTTCCATCAACAAAGCCATGAAAATTAATACATTTTTCCTTATAAAATGCAAATTTGTCACTTACTTAACGAAGATGACTTTGATAGAAGGATACAGTTATGTGAGGAAACGAGTCGACTTATCAATAGGAATGTTAATATTTTGAAAAATATTTTTTTCAGTGATGAATGTACATTCCAACTAAATAGTTTAGTGAACAGACATAATTGCCGTTATTGGTCTGAGAAACCCTCACTTCTTTGTAGAAGGTTTAATGCAATGGCCAGGAAAGATAAATGTTTGGGCAGGGATTTAGGGTGACACTATTGTAGGACCATTGTTTATTGACTGAAAATTGAATGGAGAATCATAGGCCTATCTAGATTTGCTTGAAAATGCAATTTAACCTCTTATTACAGAAACCATTGAAAATCAGTAAAATGAGATCAGACAGTTAAATGTAGATGAAAAAATTCTTCGTTTCTAGCAAGATGGAGCCCCTCCTCATAATGATCTTTGTGTGTCAATGGTTAAATGACCATTATCCCGGCCGGTGGATAGCTAGAAGGGAAACAATTGAATGGCCTGCAAGATCATAGACTTAAGTCCATTAGACTTCTTTTTGTGGGGCCATTTGAAATTTATTGTTTTCAAAACACCTCCAGTTGATATTGAAGACTTAAAACAAAGAATCGTAATGAAGTGTAGAAGCATAGCAAGGGAAACCTTCCAAGATGTTAGGCAAGATTTAGAAAACAGATTGTACTATTGTATGAATAATAGTGGAAAGCAATATGAACAGTTATTGTAACATGAAAGATAGAAAAAAAGAGAATACCTTAAAAAATACTATTTCAACCATAACGTTGGTATTGTTGTGGAAAAAGAGGAGAGTAGTTATGACTCAATGGAAAATGGTTTTTTTCAACATGATTTCTTGTACATCTGCAGAGGCGTATTTGAAGATTTGCCGCTCCTGGGCTAGACACAATTTGCCCCCCCCCCCCCCAGGGGCGTATTTCACGTTTTGCCGCCTAGGGTATATAGCGGCTATCTGCTACCCCCCCGCCCTTTGTTTGTATCATAGCTAATGTTGTACTAAAAACTTAGTAGGTAGTAGGTATCAACATAAGCTGAACACTATAAGTTAAAACCAATTTATTTGAATCGTGTTATTAAGTGATATGTAAATGGTGGTACATACGCCTTCCTCTACCCCTCTTCCCCGGACCTGCCTATCAACAAAAGTACACAACTTCTGCCGCTCTCGCTCTATACATACATTCGTAACACAGTTAGATGACAGCCGTAACTTGATAATATTTTGTAAAGAACAGTACTTTGTACTTGACATTGACGCCCTTAATTTTCAAATATTCTCAAAACACCATTACATGCCTGGTAACTTCCAACTCCTTTGCCGCCCCCTAAATTCTGCCGCCCTGGGCTACAGCCCCTATAGCCCCCTCCTAAATACGCCACTGTACATCTGTTAACAACAAAAGTATGGCAAGGTCATCTGTTATGCCTTTAAACTTGGTGGATCAGGAAAGCCTTCTGGTGGTATAGTCAAAACTCAGTGTGTTACATTTTTCCACCAGAATATACAACACCTTCCTTCCAGAATCAATGCATTAAAGATAATTTTAGATGAAATAAAACCACACGTTATCATACTTACTGAACATGACATGAAGGACGAAGAAATTGGCGGAATTAATATTAACAATTACACAATACGAAACCATTTTTCAAGGAAAAATAAATCAAAAGGAGGGGTGATGATATTGTCTGAAAAAAGTTTTGAGTAAGGGCAGGTGACTGTACCATGCTCTTTAATCACTAAGATAGTTGAAGATATGACATTTGAGTGTACTCTATGTAGCTATAAGAACTGTAATAGTAAGATTGCAATTATTGGTATTTATAGGTCCCCAAACTCAAATGTTACTATTTTTCTTGATAGGCTGAGTATCTTGATAGAATTTGTTAGCCAAAAATTCGATCATATAATTGTAGGAGGGGACTTTAATATTGATGTTTTGAAAAATGGCAGTAAACACAAACTTTTTAAAGAGATGTTAAAAAGCCTCAATATGTATTATCTTGTAGATTTCCCCACACGTGTAACTGAAAATTCAATAACTGCAATTGATAATTTTTTAATTAGGAATATTGATTCAAATAATATTAATGTTGGAGGACTAATAACTTGTCTATTGGACCATGATGGTCAATTTATAAATTTAAATATGAAATATTTAACAAAACATAAGAATTTTCCTGGGTAACAAAAAAACGAAAGTTTTCAACAGAAAACTTACAGTATTTTTTGCAGCTATTATCCAAGGAAACTTGGAATGATGTATATTTTGCTTCAATTGAAAGAAAATATGATATCTTCCATAATTCATTTAGCTTTTACTTTGATCAAGCATTTCCTAAAAAGCTAATAACAATCAAAAACAAATGGATCACAGAAGAATTAAAATCCATTCAAGTAAATATAATAAATTTAAATAAAAAATTTTGTAAAAACAAAAATTAATTACAATTTAAAACTTAAATTAAACCAAGCAAAACAGGATTTTAGGAACCAATTAAATTAGTGTAAGGCGAAATATTTTCAAAGTAAAATTAAAGAATCAACTAATATTCAAAAAACAGTATGGAATTTGATCAATTCGGAAGTGGGAATGGAAAAAAGGGAAATCGCTAACATTTCTTTGAAAATGGGAGCTGTAACTGTTTCAGATTCCAGAGGGGTGGCTAATATTTTTAATAATTATTTTCTAAGTGTGGTTAAAGATCTAGGTGTAGGTGTACATGATCAAAGTCAACAAGTAAATCAGTGTCATTGGAGCATGATGTTAGTGTATTGTCGGTTATACCTAAATTTAGATTAATACCTATTGATAACAGAGATGTGGAAAAAATAATAGATTCACTCAAAAATAAAAATTCTAGTTGACATGACGAAGTGCCTATTACAGTGATTAAGGCGGTAAAATCCAGTTTAAGTGTGATTCTGTGTCACTTGATAAATTCGTCATTTGTTTCTGGGACTTTTCCACTCCAATTAAAAAAAGCAAAAATAATACCATTATATAAAAAAGGTGATAGAAAGAACGTTCTTAATTATCGCCCAATATCTATACTGCCAACAATTTCCAAAATTTATGAAAAAGTGGTACATCTACAATTTACAGAATTTTTAGAAACAAATTATTTGTTAGATCAAAGCCAACATGGATTCCGACCTGGGAGATCTGTTATGAGTGCCTCCATATCGTTTATAGAAAAAATTATTGATTCAGTAGACAAAGGAAAGCATACACATGGAGTGTTTATAGACATTTTCAAGGCATTTGATAGTGTTAATCATCAAAAATTAATAGAAAAATAAAAACCTAGAAATAGAAAAAAAATAAAAAAATTAGGTGTAGAAAGAAATGCTCTTAGTTGGTTCCGGTCTTACCTTTCTGACAGATATCAATATGTGGAAATTACAAGTGTATTAAAAAATAATAAAGAATAATTAGAACCTCGTCCTATTATAATACTCTAAAATTTGGTGTACCTGAAGGATCCATTTTAGGTCCGTTGCTTTTTCTATGTTACCTGAAGGGGATCGGTAAGATACTAGCACATGAGTTGGACACTAAACTTTGCCTGTATGCTGATGATGGAAATTTAGTGGCATCATCAAGCTCTCTAGAAGAAGTAGAAATTTGTGCATCTGTGGAGTTAAACAACATTGGAAGTTATTTGAAAGATCTAAATTTACTTCTAAACACACGAAAGACTAACTTTGTTCATTTTAAAACACCTCAAAATAAAACTTCTAAGGAACCCATTATAACTTATGATTCACATCAAATTGAAAAGAAAATTAGCACAAATTTTTTGGGATTAACATCTAAATTGGAACGAACAGGTGCATAACCTCTTAGTCAAGATCAATTCTGGAATTTATTCAAGAATGAGCCTCTACTGCGACCTAAAAACCTTAAAAAATATATATTTCGCCCATGTGCACTCACACATTTCTTATGGTATTTCCCTGTATGGCTCAACGACTAAAATTAACTTGGATAATATTTTAAAACAACAAAAAAGGTGTATCAGAATAATGCTTAAATTAAAAAATGATGATTCTGCCAAAGACCATTTTAAAAACTTAAACATTTTTACTGTTTACAGTCAATATGTTTTTGAGTGTATTCATTTAACTAAAAATGAATTATCAAAGTTTAATAATACTAGTCATTTCTATAATACAAGATCAAAAAATATCTTTAACCAGACTCACAGACTTAAGTTTTTTGAAAAAAAAAAAACCCCACTTATATAGGAAACAAATTTTAAAAATATATACCAACAAATATAAAAACTGAAAATGGTCATAATTATGAAAAAAGATTAAAAGATTATTTAATGAGTAAAGCTCTGTACTCGTTTGAGGAACTTTCCACCTCTCTTAAATAAAAAATTGTCCATGAATTATGTTTTATTATTTTAATGTACTAAAATAAATTATTTATTTAGTAGTTTTTATTGTTGTGAATTAATAGTTGGTTAGTATTACTTAATTATTTAATTAATATTCTATTGTTTTCATTGACTGCAATAATTGAATCAATGCAACTCATATTGTAAGTTAGAACCTTTAGACTTAAAAATCTTGACACTATTCATTGTATCGTATGTGCAAACACATGAATAAAGATGTATGAATATGAATAGTATTGTAACATGAAAGATAGAAAAAAAGAGAATACCTTAAAAGTACTATTTCAACCATAACTTTACAACCTATACACTGATTTCAAAAACTTGTATACCAAATTACTCAGCAGTTATAGGGCTTTCCAAAAAATGGCCACACACCATATCGTCCTATTTGAAAATGTTTAGCTAAATTAAGAAAAAAATCCGTAAAAATATGCATAGGGGTTTTATATTTTTTATGACTAAATTGATTTGAACTTCACCAATATTATCTAATAAGGCAGGTTTTATTACTTTAGCAAAGCCTTAAGGTTAAAATTTATCTTAACATTGTAATTAGAGGTATTACAAAGTATGGGTTGCAATTTGAAATTTTTGAGTTGGGTTAGTGGGAGGGTTAGGGGTACCACCCCTTTTTTGAAAATATTTTGCTTTTGGTTTCCCCAATGAGAAATAAAGATCCCCTGAACATTTCTAAGTTGTTCGGTTTTAATCAACAAATGTGGGAAGTTTTAAAATGAACACCCTGTATAAAAGCCAAATACCACTGACTCACTCACTCATCACAAAATCTCAAAAACCAGCCAACGGATTTATACGAAATTTAAAATGAAATTGGCTTTAGTATCAAATGGACCCACTAAGAAAGGATTTGTCAACATTCCATTCCTAAGGGGTGCAAACAACCCCTCAAGATTTCCTTTTTTCTGTAGAAATAACATTGGGTTGATTTTAGTAAATTAACTACAGCTGTTTTGTAAATAAATAAACATGTTTATTTTGTATGTTTGACATTATTCTATTGATAAATTAAGAGTTTAATTTCAGCTGTCAAACTAAAACAGATATGTTCTACTATTATTTGTGGTTTAAAGTCATATGCTGTTTAAAGGCTGAGTTGTATCGAGCTCAATGAGAGTTAGGGTTGGCACGCGAAGCCTGCAGGGGTGTCCCCTAGTTAAAAATAAATGTAGAATTATTTGTGTATAACAATATTATTATTATATGTGTCTGAAGATGGTAACTTTGTTACCAAAAGGCCTAACAAAATTTAAAAAAATTTACTGGAGTGTTTTTTCATCTATAAAATTAAATTATTTAAAAATATTTCTGCCAGTTTTGAATAGAAACAAGAATAATCTCATTCAATTAAAATTGATGCAAAACGAGTTCAATAAACATTAGTTTTCTACAAAAAGGATTATTGATTAAACACAATTGAAATTCCCATCAGAATGTCAAAAAAAGCAATTGTGAAGCAGTAGTGGCTGGGAGGGCTATATGTTTGGATGAAACATTGATTGTAATGGTATACTAAATACAGTTAGTGTAAATTTTCTTCCGTATAGGTACTGATAAAATTTGTCGAAATACCAGAAAGCAGCAGTACCCTTTTCTGTCTGTAACCTAGATCAGCTGACAATGATTATCTCGAAATGAATGCTATTGGATATTCTGAACCGTCAATAGTATGAGACAACACCTGATAATCCGACTGGGCTTGCATCTGTTGCTAGAGTTAGAGAAAGATCAGGGTTGAATGGAACAAGCACTCTATCACTAGATATTTCATGTTTCACACGATTGAAGGCATTTTCATACTTTGAGTTCCATTGAAATATGGGATTGTTTTTAGGTTGTTGTTATAATAATTTTTACATACAATTTTATTTTCAAAATTACTACCTAGACACAGTGATTTTGTATGTTGGACAAACATAAATTTGCAATGTTCTTTTAAGCTTTGTAACATACAGTTTTATTCTTGTTGACAATCAAATTTGGAAAGTGAAGTATTTAGAAAGCTAGAATTAGTTTTATTGGGCAAAAGGGGGTAGGGGGATTGCAGTAATAAATATTACAAACTTTTTATATAAAATGTTATCAATATTTAACTTAAAATAATATATTTTCTTGTTGACTTATATATTCGCGAGTTTAACATGTAAACAACCTAACTGCATTCTCCCACACTTTGGAATCACTCTAAATATTTTACCACAAAAAAATCAGCAAACTAAATTGTTGGCAATTTATTATATCTCTCATGTTACCCATTTAAAATCTTATTTTGACAAAACTAGTTTATCTCTCAACAAATTAACTATAACATTCAGTCTCCTTGGAAATTCTGTTTTGAGAATTTAGTAGTGAGTGGTTAGCCACACTATTTATTTAGTAGCTAACCGCGTATTTACTAGATAAAACTAATTCAGAAAGAAATAGAAACTAAACAAACATAATAACATATTCTATTATTGTCACAGCATCTGCTCCAGCTTAACAGAGTAAACATGAATCGCAGACCAGCAGTTCTATACCAGGGCTTATATACAAGAGGTTGCCTACAAGTTGTTTTCAAATGTTTACTGATACTGATAGAAAGAGGACACATTTTTCTAATTAAAAAAAATTTTTAGTATTTTTAAATTTATTTAGACTTAACATAGGTATACTGTATATTATAGAACATATAAATAACTGGAGATATAAGAAATGCATATAATGAACATTACAATTATTATTTAATCCATAAAAATTAGGACATATATTTGTCATGTATTAATATACTAAATTCTTTTATAAAAATATAATATAAAATAAAACATACAAACATATTTTGTCCCATGTCCTTTTATATAAAAGAATCATACATTGAAGGGTTATGTTATTAGGAATTATGAATGAGACTGAAATAAACCTTTTATTTTACTTTAATGTTTAATAACCACTAATTTTGATGTTTTGTTTCAGCGAGTAGGCAAGATGCCCAGATCAAGGGCTGGTCTTATTTCCCCTAGGGAGAGGAGGGCCTGATCTGGCATTCCCCAACCATCAGTAAAAATCGCAAACAACCAGTTGGAGATGATGGCTTTTCCACAACCTAAAAAAAAAAAAAAAAAAAAAAAAAAAAAAAAAAAAAAAAACGCACCAAGACTAGGGTCCAGAAATAATAACATTACATTACTCTTGAATTACAATGAAAGGACAAAAGCTTGTGTGTTTACTTGGGGTGCATTCTAAGAATTTAGGAATTTCTTTGTGAGACTATATTTGTAAAGACTTTTAAAAACATTTTACACAAAGAATTATTAATATGTCCTCATATAACAAAATTACAAGTTGAAAGGTTAGTAGCAATCAAATTGGTGGATAACATAAATAATTTTATTTTTGTCTGACGTGTCCTCTGTAACGGTTTGTTTTGTAAAAAGTTTTTTTTTATTAGCTGTTTACTTATGATTCAATACAGGGTCAAAATAAACATTTACTGATGCTTAGTTTATGTTTTGTTCCGGTAAAAATTGTTCTAATTAAAATGATTCATTTCAGTATATGCCCAAGATTCATTAGAAGATAAATATATTGACCAATTCCTGTAATAGCTATTTGTACTATCATATATTATATTGCTTTAATACTATCAGATATTAAAAGACTGACAAAACATTGGCCAAAAGAGTACCATAGTAATATTGAAGACCATTGGAGTGGGGCCCAAAGATGAATTTTGAATATCTAATTAATAACCTGTACCCTCTCTAGAAGAGTTTTATAACAATGGGCTCTCCTTTTTTTGTGAAAAAAAACAAGTAACTTGAGTGTTACTAACGGATAGAATTTTAGGTTAGGTTAAAGGGCACTAATGTTGGATCAAAAAGTATAGATACTCGAGTTTGAAGATCAACTGCGTGAAAAGTATAAGACCCACTGGGAGGTTCTTCAGTTTCACCCACTGGGAGGCCAGGGAAGGCCGCGATTACATGGTCCAGTGCACATGAAAACTTAAAGATTAATAAAACGATATAAAATCAATCAGTATTTATATAATGAAAGTAAATATAATTTCGACTTACTGACATCAGACACCTGAAACATATTTGTCTCAAGTTCGTATCCCTTTCCAGTGTCGGGAAAAAGTTACTTTAGGAAATTGATAACAGAACTATTATATCACACTGAAAAATTCTAAATCTTCTTATATGTGGTCTCAATTAAAGGACCTACACGTTATTAAAGTTTTAAAATGATCTGATTATTATTTTTATTGTATTGAATTTTCAAACATCAAAAGTCATCTGAAACTGTAAAAATTTGTATACTTTTCCCACTCTAACTACGATTAAAAGAAATTGTGAAACGGCAAAAATATAAAATTACCACTAATAATTGATGAGAAATTTACCAAGAAATAGATGAAACAAATTTTGATGGTACAGGAAACCCTCGATTTAACGGACTATATGGGACAGGCTATATTCCGTTAAAGCTGATTGTCCGTTAAATCAGCGTGAACTCACCTCAAGCTGTTATGAGATTGCTACACCCTAATCAAAACTAATTGTGATGCTGCCAGCTAATAATTAACTCTAATATTTATAAATGTTTCAAATAAATATTGTATAAAGGTGACTAACCTACACATTTTATAAATTACAATTTTTCTATAAAAAATTCCTTATATACTTAATTCCGTGATATACAGAATTTTAGATACTATAATGCAGCTGTAAGCTGTCCATTAAATCTGATGTACGTTAAATCGGGGTCCATTAAATTGAGGGTTTACTGTAATTTAGTTTTCCTCCGCTTTATAATTTTTATACAGTTATGTTCGAACTTGAGCGTGGGAATCATTCAACAATTGTACTGTGGGAATCAATTCAACAATTTAACACTTTCATGGTTTATTTACTTGTCCACATGTGTTATTATTATTTAATATATATTTTTTTTGTAACATGTGTTTTTAGTTAGTTACCAACATGTATATTTTTGTTAGATTGTTTTTTACTGTATAACTATTTTCATTTTCATTCTTTATTAATTAATGTATTATAGCCTGTTCAATTTTATTTATACAACTTATCATTAAATTCTATTTTTGTTATTGTTCCCAAACACATTCTTTTTATATTTGAACACCTTCCTTCTCACCACACCAACATTGAGTATTTATCTTGCCCAACACTGCTGCACTGCAGAGCCCACTACACGACCTTCTGAAGAAGAATGTGAAGGGTAACGCACCTGTGACCTGGACTAAGGACGGCGAAGAAGCATTCCAGGCCTGCAAGCGTAGTCTCAGTGAGGCAAAATTGTTGGCCCATCCTATTCCTGACGCTCACCTGGTCATCATGTGTGATGCCTCTGAACACTCCGTGGGAGCTGTCTTCCAGCAGCAGATTGGGGATACTTGGCAGCCACTGTCCTTCTTCTCGAAGAGGCTTAGTCCCGACTAAAGTAGCAATCTAATTCAGTACCTACGACAGGGAATTGATGGCTGTATACCTTGTTTTCAAGTACTTCCTCCATATGGTCAAGGGTAGGGACTTTACCATCTTTACGGACCATAAGCCCCTATCCTTCGCCTTCCACCAGAAGCCCGATAAGTGCTCGCCACGTCAGTTCCGCCACCTAGAATACATCGGCCAGTTCTCCACGGATATATGTCACATATCTGGGTCCAAAAATGTAGTGGCTGACTCTATCGATGATTGAAGCAGTCACTGGACTATGAAGCCTTAGTCGAGTTGCAGTCTCATGATGCCGAACTGCAGCAGTGTCTCGAGTCGAACTCCAGCTTGAAGCTACAGAAAATCCCAATTCCAGGCCACAAACCTTTCTCTGTATTATGACTGCCCCACTTCACATGCTCGTTCCTTTATTAATAAGGACTTCTGTAAAGCTGGCTTCCATTCTCTCCATGGCCTGTCTTATCCTGGAAGAAATGCAACAGTCTGGTTGACTACCCAGCGTTTTGTCTGGCCTTCAATAAAAGCTGACTGCCGACGCTGGGCCCGTTCTTGCATGGATTGCCAGAAATTCAAGATCAACCGCCACATGTGGACTCCTGTGGGTACCTTCGCTCCTCCATTTGCAAGATTTGACCATATTCATGTAGATATGGTCGGATCACTACCAGTATCACAGGGCTACAGATACTGTCTGACGTGTGTGGACAGATTTTCTCACTGGTCAGAGGCTGTTCCACTAGAGAACAAAGAAGCGGATACTGTTGCCCGTGCTCTCTAGTCAACGTGGATATGCAGATTTGGCACTCCTCTTTGTATAACAACAGACCACGGGAGGCAGTTCAAATCAAATCTTTTCCAAAACCTAAGCAACCACTTATGGACCACTGCCTTCCATCCAGCTGCTAATGGTTTGGTCGAAAGATTCCATTTGAAGAGTGCCATCAGATGTTACAGAACTGAACGTTGGTCCGAAGTGCTGCCAACGATCCTTTTAGATATTCGCACAGCTTGGCGAGAAGACCTTAAGGCATCTGCTGCTGAAATTGTGTATGGTCAATCCCTTCGCCTTCCAAGAGAGTTCCTAGCTCCATCTCCATCAGCTGGCCACACAGCCCCTTCAACCTTCGTTACTGAACTCAGACACAATTTTAACAACCTTCGTCCTGTACAGAGCATATGCATATGTACGCACGCCTTTTGTATTCAGGGATCTGGCCACCTACAAACAAGTTTTTGTGCACATTGACATGTCCAAAGGCAGGCTGTATATGTCCAACAACCTTACTCTGGACCATACCATGTTATCAGCAGGTCCAGTAAGACAGCTGTAGTTAGCATAAGAGGCTTTGACGTCACCATTGTCTCTGGATCGCCTGAGGCCTGCCTACATCATGGCTGACGAAGACACTGTGCAACCGACACCTTTAGCTATGACAGCAGACCCTCCACCTAACTCTCCTTTGCAGGACACAGCACCAACCATGAGGACTACAAGGTCTGGGCAAAGAGTCTATTTCCCTAACTGTCTCCAGAGTGGTGTATCGTGATTTGTACTTTGCACGTGATATGTGATGTGGCCAAATCACTGGCAGGGGCGTTCTGTGGGAATCAATTGAACACTTTCATGGTTCATTTACTTGTCTACATGTGTTGTTATTATTTCATTTTTTTTTTTAACGAATGTTTTTAGTTAGTTATGAACATGTGTATTTTTGCTAGATCGTTTTTTACTGTAACTGTTTTCCATTTTCATTCTTTATTAATTAATGTTTTTATAGGCTGTTCATATTTATTTATACAACTTATAATTAATTTCTGTTACTGTTCCCAAACGCATTCTTTTTATGTTTGAACACCTTCCTTTTCACCACACCAACATCAACTATTTATACTTTTTGGTCTGAGTGTAAGTCAGGATTAAGTATATTAGGAGAGATTGGACATCAGTAAATTTACCTTAGAAGACCAAGATAAGTTTGCTGATGTCCTATAACTCCTAAAAAAACAGGTAGAATCTGCAATAGGATTGTTTTGTACAAAACACACAAAAATTTAGATGCGCAAATATTATACTTATTTTAATTTATGTACAGACAAAAACTTATTTTAAATTTATATTGATAAATACTGATGTACTTATTAGTAGTGTTTAAAAATGTATAAATATATTTTTGGAAAAACCCCTTGTTAGTAGGTTTCTATAATTGTGAAGCTTACATTGTCTCCATGGCATCCGTCAGTTGTCTCAAGAATAATATCAAAGAAGAATTTTTCTTTAAAAACTTGACTGTAAAAAAAACATTAAAATCTGTCATAACCAATAAATCAGATCTAATTTATTTGGGTACCTCTTTGGGTGCTTTCTCTATATATAACTTTTTTTTAAATGTTGTTAGAAGTACCTGTAATGATAATAAATCCATCTTCTTGCAGGTTACAGAGGAAAAATACATTTGTTAGGATATTGTAAATACCATGGTTTCATTATGTTACTTACAAAACACTCAGGTTTTAGACATTTAAAGTTTTAAAGTTAACTATTTATTTCAGGAAGAAGAATTTCCACAGTTTAACAACGAATGATGTTGCAGATATAATTATATATATGTCGATGTTCTTAAAACATAAAGTTACGATTGCTTCTGAAGTCTGCAGATAACATCAAGTGTTTATATCTTACTGATTCATCTTCTTATATGTTTTCAATACACCTGTAACAGATTGATACAAAATAAAACGTTACGTTTTTTGATAAATGTGTTTTTATTTTTAAATACCATAATCTTAACCATGATTTATATCAATATTTATTAATTTATGAAGTTGATTCCTTGCTTAAAGTATATGTTTTCTTCCTTGTCCAGCAATTCTTCTTTTCTAATTGCTTCGATTCTATATAAAATATAATCAGATAGTATTATAATCTGGTTGGATACAGTTGAAAGAACGGACAACATTCATTGTTGTTGCAAAACTCTGAATTACTATTTGTTGTTAAACACCCTTGAACTTTTAATGAATGCAGTCAAACATCCTATGTTCAAATTTTATAGGAAAAGCTGTTTGATTCAAACTATACAGGGCTTAATTTAAATAATTGTTGAATAATAGAGCTATTATTCAATGAATTTGAAACATATAAGTCAACTAATCTTCAATGATTAGTAGGTTTAGGGCACTAGGCATTGAATTCATATTAGGAGATAACAGGGCATCAGCGAACTTATCTGAAGAGCCAAATCCAGAAATAAAAAAACACTTGATACATAAAAGACACAATAAACTTCTCAAGATAGAAAATGTTCATACACCTTGATGTTGGTTCATTGGGATTAAAGGCATGATATTTAAATCTGGCATTTAAGTAGAGCTGCAAATCATTAAAGATTTGTTTGTTGCCAAACGTTAAAATGATTTGTATCAGAACTTACTATTGGGGTCAGATTTGGATACTGGACATTGTCTGATTACAATATCTTGTTAAAGTTAAACTTTACCTTATTTCACTGCCAATAAAGAAGTGTTAATTGAAATATACCCTCAAGATAGCCTTAATATAAAACTATAGACAGGGTTTTATTGTAAAACTAACAAAAGAAACAAAACTTGGTTGTTTCAATGATTTTATACTTTTCAAGTAGATCCACGGTACAAAAGATAAAAACGTTTACCTTAATTGAAATATACAAGTTACACTACAAAATCACTAATTCTGTTATTAAAATAACAGTAACTTGGTCAACTAATCTACCTCAATGAATAAGTTTGTACAGTAGAAATACAATTTTAAAAATGTATAATCAATAATTACTTGTTTGATAATAGTTCATACAGTTATAAAAAAAAACACATTTATAAATAACATTTATTCATATTGAAAAAAATTTACCTCTTCATTTATGTAGGCAAAGAAAGGGAACTATTTTATAACAGGTGGTGGAACGCCCATATATGGCTGTGGACTTCCAGGTACAGAGGAAGGTCTTACAACTCGAGGAGAGGAGCAAAAAGGACGATGACAGTCGCAACAGGAGCAGTTATGGGAATGATGATGGTGATGGTGATGATGATGGTGTCTATAATGGCCAAAAGGATGAATCTTGTGGTCGATGATGTGGTGGAGAATATGGCGGCCTCGATGATGATGTTGGTGGAAGTCGTAATAATGATGACAGTTGTGACTGTGTCGGTTTCCCATCATGTGATGTACTAAGGTTTCCCACTTGTGAATTATGTACAGCTTCACTTGTTTTTCTGATTAGATAAATGGTATATTGGCACTTCCAAACTTGAGATAAAGAATTACTCATCTATGACTCGCTGCCTGCTGCGTAATAAATCAGGTGTTCATTATGCAGCCTTTCATCACTGCATGTAATAATTATTTTAATAATATCAGATTAATGTAGTGATTTATAAAATATTAAGAAGAAGGCTTCTAATTCTTGAAAATTCATGTCTATCGAAATTCAAAAATATTGTATCATTTTTATGAAATTGTTAGGATAAAATAGGAGTCAATTTGTAAATTCAATTGTTGTTTGATCTTTTCTTATGACTCAGATTGTCAAGATATGGGCAAATACAAGTTGTGAATGAGAATGAGTGAATGTAAAGATAGGCCACTAAGATAAGATGACCCACTGTTGCAAGTGAGATGCTTTGAGTGGTTGAAGTGAGACAGAGAATTACTTGTCCCCCACTGTGTGATTCCATTTAAAAATTGTCATAGCAACCAGATGACAGAAGGCTTTGTGCTGGCAGTAGCAGCTGTAACCGTTGGTTTGTTTGATTATCACCAATGAATCAAGCTTAAAACGATTGAATTAAATCATTATTTAGTATTCAAATAACAATTGATCAGCAATAACACAATGAATGACAATGTAAACAATAAATAGCAACTAAACAAACTCGTACAGTTCATTACTATTATTTTTTTAACTAAACGCTGTTGCGGTAGTTAGTCACACCCATGACGTAAGGCAGCTCAGTAGTGGAACGATTCCCTTCTGCTGGAATCTCTGTGTGTGATAAATACAACATGCAGGTTGCTTATTCTCCGGCCTAATAATAGTACTTGATTCAAACTAGAGTTAACTTTTGTTAATAAAATGTCATCAATTTACAGCCGAATGGCGAAAGAACATTGGACAGTTAATCTTCTTAAAGCTACAGAGGCTGTCGGAGACTGTTGGCCATGTTTATTCTAATCCCATAAGAACAATGTTATTTTCAAACCGGACATACGATTACACTTATTCAAATCAAACTTATATTTTTAAACATATTTTTTCCAAACAAATTGTATTTAATCAAGAATGAAATTGCATGTTGGAATTGCTTTGTGAATTCCTTATTAGTTTATAGACAAATATTTGTTTATTTCACATATTTTTCTAAATTAGGCTTATGTATTCAAAATATCAAAATCAAAGCCAATGCACAATATGATAACGTTTAAAATGATACCTCATTCACAACTTTTGGTTGATAAATAATGGAAAAGTATGGATTCGCAAATAACATTGTTCTTATGAGATTAAAACCAACATACTGACAGCCTATGCAGACTCATAAAAAAATTTTATGGCTACCTTAGATTATGAATATGAACATTCATACCGTTGATATGAAATTACATAATTGGAGCTGTCAGTAATCAGTAGTCTGTATATGTCAACGTACAGTTCCCGCCATTGTCAAATATAATAAATTATACGTGACTTTTACTAACAAAATTACAATCAAGCTGATATAAACTTCAGTGTAGTTAATTGGAACATTTAAAAAACATAATTCAGATTCGTTATATATTTGTATGAAAGTGGACAAAGTGACAGAGTGAAAGGAAACATCAGAGCTTTTCTTCAATCAAACTAAGAAAAGTGATTTAGGACTGAAATTATCTAGTAAGGTTTTATTGTGTTTATGTATAAGTACTATTCATGTTTCCAAATAAGTTAATATATTTACAAGAATACTATTGTAAATACTATTTTAAAACGTTCTATAGTAGTGTATTGAAAATTTGTTTATGGTCATATTAAGTGAATGTATATGGCATTTGTGGTTTTACGAAATACCCTGGTGAGATCAAATTAAATTTAAAAAAATGTGATTTATGGCTCCTACAAGGAGATTAAAATAAAGTATTGTTCATATAGTTTTTTATTTAATTTAAAACTATGGTTAGATAAATATAATTAACTTTGCGTTGGATACCAACAAAAAAATGTAGGTATAATATTTATGTTACCAATTTTGTTTAGGGTAATGAATAGTAACATTTGTTTTTAGTATAATGGTTTGTGTTTATGACCCAATTTTACCACTTTCTTTTAGAGTAATGAGGTATAACATTTCTTTTAGGTTTTATGGTTTTGTTTATTAACTAGTTAACACTTTCACTTATTACATTACACTTATATTCACAGAGATTACAAAGCAATAGAACTAGTTTTAAAAGTAAGGTTTGTTTTACCTATCACTTTATTTTACCACTTTCCTTTAGAGTAATTAGTGATAAAATTGTTTTTAACCGTTTTGCCTTGTGTTCATTATTTAATTTAGCACTATTTTTTACAGAATGATGAACATATAATGAAACAAATGATTTTTTTTAGTGAAAAAATTGGAAAAATTGATGATAAACATTGACCTTAGTATCTTGGTGGTGGATGTCCATGGCAGTGTGGTGGCGGAGGTGGCGGAGCCCATGGACCAGGGGGAGGGGGTGGCCCATACCCCGGGGGTGGGGGTGGTGGACCGTACCCTGGTGGTGGAGGGGGAGGTCGCCTGCAGTCTCCACAGCAGCAGTCATGGTGGTGGTGGTGGTGGCGATGATCATGGTGTGGATGATGGTGGTGTGGATTATGGTGGTGTGGATGGTCGTTACCCATTCTCGTGTGGTGCCTCAGTAATTCTGACTTACAGTGCACCTGTTTATGTAGATAACACGACCTTCATTTATTGACTTGTCAATATTGTCTTATCTTTTGAGTTATTTGTGATAAGCCACACTCATGTAACCATTCTGACTCGCCCATTAAAGTAATATTTTTCCATTCTATGATACTGAATCACTTTTCCAAATTAATTCATTTTTTAATTTAAGTTGAAGAGTGATTAATTTATATTCAGAGTGAATAATTCATATTATTGTAAGCTTATTTAAATTAAAGCTGATCTTATATGTAAGATTAATTTTATGAAAGATCCCAATTTCCTGCAGTGATGGGGACTAAGGATTTCTAAAATGTCGATCTTTATTCAATTATTGTAATTAATACTTTATTTATAGAGTGTCCTTAAACTATTCATTAGGATATGAACCCTAGGATCAGTACTAAAAATGCCTCATGTCCTGTCCGTCAGTTTTTTAAAGAAAATTGTTATCTTTTTTTAATATTTGATAGTGATGGAGTGTTTGATAAGGTAGACAAGGATCATTCAACAGTTTCCGTCATTTTGTGGAAATATCCTTTAAAACGTTTCGGACTTAGTCAGGGTTTCTTCACAAAATTATAGAAGATGTCCAACGATCCTTGTCTACCCTATAAATGTAATGTACCTGATGATGGCTTACCCCAGCAGATTTTAGATAGCTTATATGAATTGTTTAGTTGGCTAAAATATCACAGGCTTTCGCTAAATTAAAAAAAACCCAGATTTAAAATTTTCATTTTATTCAAAACAAACCTAGTCCAATTCAAGTAAATTTTTTTAATAACCAAATTACTTCGACAGCACACTCCAATTTTCTGGGTGTAGTTGTGGATGAAGCAATCCGTTGGGATGTGCAAATCAATAAATTAAGTAGTAGATTAAGCTCTGCATGCTTTGCAATTCGGAAGATAACAGATTTAACAAATGAAAAAACAGCTAGCCTAGTTTGCTTTGGTTATTTTGAATCTCTTCTTAGATACAGAATAATTTGCTGGGGGGTTTCACATTTTACAGAAATTATTTTTAAAATACAAAAACGTGCAATAAGAATTTTGGGTAAGCTAAATTATAATGAATCTTGTAGATCTCATTTCTGAAAATTCAATATTATGACAGTTTACAGTATTTTTATTTTTGATGTTATTTGTTACGTTTACGAGGATATTTCATTAAAAGAAAAAACCAGAAACACAAATATAGTACTCGAAATCATCACCTATTAGAAATACCTTCTCACCAAACAACCCACTTTAAGACATCAGTTTCATATTTGGGCCAACATTTTTATAATAAATTGCCGGAGGAATGGAAAGAAATTAAACTATTTACAACATTCAAAAATAAACTTAAAAAATATTTAATTCAATCTGAACTTTACAGTGTTCGAGAATTTAACCCAAAAGCTGACAGGGCATAGACTGTGGACAGATTATGACAGTTTTGTTTAAGCTGAAATATTTTATTTTGATTGCTGTTATATTGTAATTTTATGTTATTGTGGCTCAGTTGTTTTTAAGTTAATATCATGACCTGTCCTATAACATTTTGAATGTTTTATTGGATGAGTAAAGCACTTTGACTTTGACTTTGATGCCTGGTTTGCTCATGGGAGCTACCTACATTTTAAAATAATGTCTGTTGTCATATGAATTTTCTGCATTATTTATTGGTGAATTTGAACAAAGAAAGTTTAAACCAACAAGCTAAAAAAAGAACAGTCATTTTGTAAATCTATATAATATTTTCACCAACTGGTTACTCTTAATATTATTAATCCATTTAAATTCGGCAACTGTAACGTCAACAATGTCTTTTAAAAAACATAAACAAGGAAGAAAACAAAGCATTTTAGGATCTGTGTTTCTATGAGTCTCTTTTTAACTGTGACAGACAGGATTATATCCCAAGTTTGGGAGTATAGTGTCGAGGAACTGTATATTCCCTGCATGATAAGATCATGAGGGTTAGTATTCATTTTAGTTCTGTGGTTAGTATATGTTTGTAGTTACTAAAAATGCCTTTACAAGCACTGCTAAATACTGATGAAAAGCACAGACCGATAACCTATATATTAACTGTGGGAATTTTCAAGATACCTTTTTTTATGTATTCTATTTTATTCTTTCTTTTTCTGAAATAAACGGCTTTTATTTCAGTCAGTGTATACACATGTAGTGTAACTGCAGCTATTATAAGCTATGAATATCTCAGTTAAGGGTTTAATTCTTCAATAATTTTGTGGAAATTAATGAATAATTCCGTTGTAAACTGGTAACTTGTGATATCAAGACCTGTTAGGCAATTATATTAATAAATAAATGTTGAGTCTGTAGGATGTTTATAGTTGGCAAATGAATTTATTAAAATATAGTATGTAATTGAAGCTTGACAGCCAATGTTGTTACTACATTGTCTATAACTTGGCCACTGGT
>JAQJVL010000054.1:1135000-1282500 GCA_035578905.1 Stictocephala bisonia
GAGCTGTTCTCAACTTCCGGAATTCGTTCGCCCTCCAAACTCATATTATTTTCTATTAAAGTTTATTTATATATAAAAAACAAAACAAGTTGCAGGGAGTATACACTCATTTTAACAAAAGAAAAAAACTGGTTTAGTTATTAAACTGTTAGGTTAGGTTAAAATATAGCACTTAGGTCGTTGCACGTGAACTATCGAAATGGCGAGCCACCGGATGACAGTTTTGCTATCGCAGTAAGATAAGAATAATTAAGTAACAGCTGTTAAAATCAGTCATTTCCTTGCAAATTAATCTAAATATTATTGTTTATACATGACTTACTTTGATAGTTATTGGCGTAGAAAATGGTAAAAAAATATATATGAGTTTGGTGGGAAGCTATAGGATTTTGACCAGTTTAATCAACGTCATTTTATCTATGAAATTCATAAATAATTTGATAACTATTTAAATTATTAGATTTGAAAGACAAAAATATGATTGCACTAAATTACATAGGATATGTTCTAGTATACCTCAGTTATATTAAAAGTGTTATTTGACTTGAAAAGTTAATTGCACGTGATCAATGATTGAAAATATATTAAAAAATTAAATTACGACTTGCCCAATTTTAGATTTTTATCTAAACACGGCTTCAACATTTGGTGATACTTCTGGAATACACGTGTGATTTAGGGTTCTCTCCAGGTGAGGGGGTCTCGAGGTGCGGTATCTATCTTGATAATAATCAGTAAATTAATCACAGATAAACGTTTAAATATTATTGTGGAACACCGTCACATTGATTCTGACGTTAAAACTTCATAACTTAACATTACTTGTCTGATGATAGCTTGTTGAGATGGGAATGAAGGGAACGGAACGACGGAGTACAAGGTGATGTACTATACGGAATCACTGGTATTACCATGTACGTTCCCATGCAGGGCGGCGGAAACACATAAATCCCAGCTGACATTGTTGAGTCCCAACTCGGTGACAGCTGCTGGTTCTCTTTATTTATGGCCATTTAGATCAGCTGTTTGAATAGGTAAATCACTATGGGGATATGGTAAATAGGCTAAACTTTGATCGGGATCAGCCCATTGTTTTCCTATTGCTGTATTTGATTTGAATCATTTTATACGCTCTCGCTCACAATCAAATATCCGACTTCCCCAGAGATGGTTCCTTCCAGTTTTGTTGTTAACTATGATTTAACTTTTTTTATATATTCTGGTATAACTATATGTTAGACGTGGTGATTGAGGTTAGGTTAAATAAACTTTAGGGAGTCTTGGCACTGCAATACCTCACAAGGTTACTCACAGAGAAAAAGAAACAAAGGTCCCTTTCTTCTGGCCGCAGCGAACGCATCAGTAAGATGTATAAACGGATTACAACTAATGTACATCCTTATAAATCTGAAGTAATAATTACCAAATTTTTGTCCTTGAGTTTTTGGGGGAATAAGGAAGGGACTGACAAGGTGCTGGCCCTTCCATATGCATGGCAAACTACTCAACACACTAATTTGAAACACATCTAGCGCACTATTGAATGCGACTTCTATTTCCTTCTTATATTACTCCAGCGATGAAATTCCTCTCTGTGGTATGGACTCATTCACAGATAAAAAGGAAACAGAGGTCGCTTTCTTGTGGCCGCAGTGAACGCCTCAGTGGATGCTATAGACAGATTAAATTTAGTACAGATCTTTATACATTTGTTTTAATAATTACTTGCGGATTTGAGGGGGGAGGAGGGGATTGAAGATATTCTGGCCTTGTCATCGTATGACAAACTGGAGGTATAAAACTACTCGACATACATTTAACGCTCTATTGGATGCGTCTTTGAATCGCAGCGCCTGTAAAGTGACGAAGTCCTGACGAAGACTGGCGAGCAACAGCGTACTGCGTGCGGCCTAGTGATGTTTACAGGCTTCACGCACTTCTTCTGAAATAAAAAAGCTACCGTTTTGAACTTTTAGGTCTAACTGTAAGTTGAGTGCGACTGGGTGGCATTAGACCTAATCAAAACTGAAATTTAAATTTTTCATGAACCTATTGTTTGTTAGGAAGTTAATGTAAGTTGTTTGATAGGTAATTATTGTTTTTTAAATTTTGGTTACAATTTATTGCAATAAAAAGATACAGACACAGACAAAAAAGAAAAAAGGATTTATTTATTTTTTGTAACACACCAAAATGATCGGTTATAAAAAAGTTAAGGTTCTTTAACAAATTATTATGGTTAGTTTACAGATAATATTTATGTTGTAGCTTAATCTCCCATTATTTCGTTTATTGTACCAAGATCCCATTTCTTATCATACTAAGTTGACAAGTAAGTATGACGTCATAAACGTTTAGTAATTCCATTAAAAGTAGACTAAATAACTAGGCACATGTAAAAGGTATTGTAAAGTAAATATGTTCAAAAAGCCACACTCCACATTTATGGTCAAATTACTGTATCTCCCGATTAGACTTCATAGTGCTCCTACAGCAAGTGCTGGAACTGTGAGGGTTTTTACTGCTATCACCAATAGCGTGACGATATTAGCCAGCCGTAACCATAGTAACGCCTTGCATGGTTGTCACATCTCAGTTCTTTATCTGCACCTACTTGTTTGAATACCTTCGGTTCGTGAATGTTCATATTGTATGTTGTCCTACGCATTTTTGTTTTTGTTTGTATATTGTTATATATTGCCAGACGCAGTTTACTCTTGACAACACAGTGTGTCAGATCTTCACTCAAATGCCACTAAGCAAACTCCATTTCAAGTCGGAAGATTCATTAAATGGAATATAGTACAGATTCACACTTTTTGATCCACAATGGTTATCTATGGTGGGTTATTTTCTTTAAGAAAATTGACTGAAATTAATCAAATACACCATTTTTAAGAATTTAAAACCTAAAAATGACGCTGATTTTTGCAAGGTTTGCTTAACTATTGTTTGTAAGTTTTTCTGAATGAGACTTTGTGTTTATGTATGGTGTGATTGAATAATTGATTATATAGGGTGTCCCGAAACTTTCTGGAACATTTTATCAAAGAATTGTTTCTTAGATCAAGAAACATATATTTCACCATATAAACATGGGTCTACGGTGACAAGTTTACTGTCTGTCTGTATGTTTTTTTACAAATTATTTTATAACTCAAGAACTATTTAAGATAGAAACTTCAAATTCAGTGTTCATATGTACATAATAGGTAAAATAAATGAATAAAATATGATTACTGTAAATAAATCCATTTCAAAATAGCGGCCTGGCATGACAAATTTCATTAAGACCGTTATAGCTATAAAAAAAAGACAAGTAAAAAATGCACAATCAATATTCTGAACGGCTTAGTGCTTATGAAATTTGAACTTTTATGTCGTGGCTAATGACAATTCAAAACAAGCTCGAAGATTGTAATGTGGACATTTTCCAAACAGACAACAACCAAATTTCAAGACAGCTGTTAACAAGTTAAGGGAAACTGGGACATTTAGGAGTAATATTATTATTATTATTCATTACTAAGACGCCGATCGTAGAGATACAGGTGAATGAGTGTAACGTAATAGGTAAAAAAAGTAATTAGAATGTCATAGGTCTAACTAAATCCAGTTCAAAACAAATGTCAAATCACGAAAACCGTTATAACTATAAAAAAAGTTAATTGAAAGGTAAAAAATTCCACAATTAAGAGACAAAACAAATAACTCTTTATTTACTGAAATGGAATTTTAAATAATTTCAGGTGTAATATTTTTTATAAATCAATGTAATTTCCATAATACCACAATAAATACCTAAAACATTGATTAACAGCACAGATGAAACTCTGCGCATTAATCCGTTGTTTTATGTCCACTTAATATTAAAAATGAGTCAGCTATAAACTATTTAGTTATATTATAATTACTTTTGCCTTCCAAGTCCATTTCACTCTCCACTGGTGAGCTGTGTACCAGTTTTTTCATGTGGCCCCACAGAAAAAGGTCTAATGGTGTTAGGTCAGGGGATCTGGCTGGCCTAATTACAGGTCCACCAGGTCCCATCCACCTTTGCTCAAATGTAACATTTACGTAGTCTCTGACGCCGATACCAAAATGAGCTGGAGTTACATCATGTTGAGACCAAATATCATGTCTGATATGAAGTGGTATATCTGCTATTAATTCATGGAAAATGTTTCTGGAAAAAACAAGATACACAGAGGCGTTAAGTACGTCAGGTATTATGTATACCCAAACAATCACTGATGCTCTCTAAAGACAGTAGCATTTTTGGTTGGTGCAGCCCAAACATATGATATGAGATGACGATTGAAGATAGTAGGCCTATCTCTGGATAAACTTGCTTCATCTACCTTCTCCAGGAAACTATGGTCCTCAATATCCAGCGAGAACACACCAAGTGCCAGGATATAAGGCCTGATATTTTTTATGGTTTTAAGGATGAAGATTAAAACTCTACTCGCCGTACTTTACTATTGACGGTAGATCAGTATTTTAAAGTACTTATACAAAAGTACTTTGTACTGTTGATTTTATTTTAATATTTGTTTATCTGTGTAATTTAAAAAATATTTTATTAGTTTGGTGGCTGGGCCATGACAGCCACCGTATTTTACTACATACTAATTCGCCTTAGGGGCGAGCCGGTGGCTGAGCGGTCTATAAGGCGTCAGGACTTTGAACTTGGGTTAGAGATAGCGCTGGTTCGAATTCGGCCTGGACTGGAATATTTATCAGTAATATTCATCTTGTACTGTACTGGTTCACCCCCTTATTCTGTCTAAATAAGTTCCTCGCACAGATCAATAGTCTATGAGGAATGGGCACAGTAAGGTTAAGAAGGAGGATCGGCCTCTCCTTAGAAAAAATTCACGTCTTCGTATCTCATTGATGTTTCCTTCAAACAACTCCAATACATTTTCTTCAAACTAGACATTACAAAGTAGTCTACAACTACTCGATTTGACCACGTCGGCACTACTGCTGTAGTAGTGCTGTAACCCAGCTACTTGGGGACAAACTGTTGTGGAGATTGTAGGTGATACGTTCCATACTCGGTCCTCTTAATAACAACACGGCGTCCGCTCAACGGTTGCCATCGACAAAGACACCGCCGCCACTTTGAAATATATTTAGTTAGAGTAATCATATTTTATTATTTGACCTATTATGTAGATATGAAAACTAAATTTGAAGTTTCTATCTTAAACAGTTCTTGATTTATAAAATAATTTGTAAAATAACACGCAGATAGATAGACAGTAAACTAGTCACCGTAGACCCATCGTTGTATTTTGAAATATGTTTGTCTTGACTTAAGGAATTATTTTTTATGAAATGTTGTAGAGAGTTCCGGGACACCCTGTATTTACTGAAGTTTACGCAATAAGATTTAAAGTTATCATACGAATTCAAAGGAGATATATTATTACTAATATTATTTTGCATGCGGAAATTCCCAACAAGGGTGTAGCTAATTAGTAATTTTAATGAGCATATAAATAAAAAATCAGTCACTAATTCCAGTACCAGTTTAATATAAATTCATTTAAAGAACTAGGATTAGTTTTAAAGGATAAAATTCGATCAAAATGAGAACAATTTAAAACAAAATGCAAAAGTAAGTGCGATGGCCGGGAATCGAACCCGGATCAACTGCTTGGAAGGCAACTATGCTGACCATTACACCACCATCGCACGATGAGAGAAATGGAAGATGCAAAGTACAGAACAGAAATAGTTAGTTCTATAAAATACAACGAACAGTTACTTGGGAAAAAAAAATAAATAAGAAAAACGTAAATCAGTTAATCGAATGAAGTTGTGTTTATCACGGATACGTCTTGACAACCATCTTGTATTCGTAGTCTAAGTTTATTTGAAAGAAAATAAGCTGCTTAAAAAGTAAAATTAACTAATTTGTATTTATTTCCTAACAAATTTTGTTTCTTTTTATTGGAAATTGAGTCATTTCATGGTATTGTTTTCTGTTGCTTTAGATTTATTACTATATCATGTACATATAAATTGAAGTACAAAGTGAAATATATGAAAAATAGAAATATGTATAGTAATATATTATTTACAGGCTCTAATTTAAATATTATATAAACTAAATTATTTCAATTGTTTTGTTTTATTATTTACTATTATATGAATTAAATTTTGGAAATTAAATACTAGGTGTTATAAAATTGCTTATTAACTTGACATAAATTGCTGGATTGGTAAAACTTCCGAACAGGCTTTGCCTTAGAAGCTAAGATATTTCTCAAAATTTTGCATTTTACTGTTGTTAATTAAGAAATTTATGTGTATGATGAGTAAGTTTGAATTTTTACTACGGTCTGTCTTGGCATTACGAATGTCCCATTTTGTTCTATTTTATGTATTGTTTATTTTTCAGTCTATCCTGGTTTATGTATTAGAAATGTTGTGCCAAAATATGTATTCTTGTATTTATACTGGTTATTTTTTTAGAAATAAAGATTATTACTTGATTCAAGTGCATTTAACTTGACTGAAAGTTCAATGTTTACTTGCGGCTTGAATCTAGGAGTCAAGTACTACTTGAACAAGCAATAAAATACTTGACAACTAATTTACTTGGCATTCAAAGTTATGTGTTTTAAGGGTTCAAATATTTCTGTCTCTTTAATGGTTGATGTATAAGGAAGTTACTATAATTAATTACCTCCCTCCAACGTTTTTCCATGAAGGCGTTATAGAATGTTTAACAATGCTCTGAGTACTACATTTCCTCTGTACTACGCACCTGAGCCTTGACTACCATCCAACATGGACACCCCAGACTACTCTAGTAGTGTCCACATTGATGACAACCATTGAGAGAACGCATGATAGTATAAGAGGGCCGAGCATAGGACACATAACCTACAATCTCCTTAACACTTTGTTACAGCAATGCGCCACTAGTGTGACAGTAAATAGAATTAATTACCAACCAATGATGGTCCTCTTAAGAGTCTGCAGAGGCTGTCGGCCATGTTGGTTTTATTTCAACAATGTTATTTGCAAATCGATGTTTTTGTTATTTATTGACCAAAAGTTAGGCATGAGGTGTCATTTTAAACGTTATCATATTGTGCATTGAGTTTACTTTTGATATTTTGAATACATACTCCTAGTTTTGAAAAATAGGTGAAAATAAAAACGTTTCTTTAAAACTAATTAGGAATTCGCAAAGCAATTCCAACGCGCAATTTCATTCTTGATCAAATACAATTTGTTTGGAAAAATCCGTTTAAAAATAACTCATTGGATAGTGATTGTATTTCCGGTTCGAAAATAACATTATTATACTTATGGGATTTAAACCAACATGGCCGACAGCCTCTGCACACTGTTAAAACAAATAAAAGGCTGCAGATAAACAAACTCGATATACTCTAACAAAGGCTAATGCTATTTCATAAATTGATATTGTATACTTGTAAACAACTAACTAATTCATAATCAATCTTCCTTCACAAAAAATTGTTAATTAATACTGGCGAGGAGACTGAGCCGCTCGACCCTTCAGTAGTTAGCCACAACAATGGGCCGGGCCTCCGTGACTCGTCTCGCCTTGAAACAGCTATTAAGTGTGTTTCACCTTAGATTACAGTCGGCCTTTGATTAACCGGATGCGTTTGGAAAACCGAGAGTCGGCCAAAAAGTATCTAAGTAGTATGACAATACTGCAGTAATATCATCACCCACCCCCTCACGCAGCTGTTCCAGTGATGAGTCACCTACTGCCGTTACCACAGCACTAGGCTACTTTTTGTGCGGTTCGGAATTTTTAACTTATTAAAGTATTTCTGAAAATTATAAAAAAATAATAAAAATGATACCAAACACGATGGTATCATCTACTTTATGAACCCTCATTACTGAGTTATGTTGAGTTGCACCTCGGATCCGTCGTGCTATGCTGAAAGTTATGTTGAGTTGCACCTCGGATCTGTCGTGCTATACTGAAAGTTATGTTGAGTTGCACCTCGGATCCGTCGTGCTATGCTGAAAGTTATGTTGAGTTGCACCTCGGATCTGTCGTGCTATGCTGAAAGTTATGTTGAGTTGCACCTCGGATCTGTCGTGCTATGCTGAAATTTATGTTGAGTTGCACGTCGGATCTGTCGTGCTATACTGAAAGTTATGTTGAGTTGCACGTCGGATCTGTCGTGCTATACTGAAAGTTATGTTGAGTTGCACCTCGGATCTGTCGTGCTATGCTGAAAGTTATGTTGAGTTGCACCTCGGATCTGTCGTGCTATGCTGAAAGTTATGTTGAGTTGCACTTCGGATCTGTCATGCTATACTGAAAGTTATGTTGAGTTGCACCTCGGATCTGTCGTGCTATGCTGAAAGTTATGTTGAGTTGCACCTCGGATCTGTCGTGCTATGCTGAAAGTTATGTTGAGTTGCACTTCGGATCTGTCATGCTATACTGAAAGTTATGTTGAGTTGCACCTCGGATCTGTCGTGCTATGCTGAAAGTTATGTTGAGTTGCACCTCGGATCTGTCGTGCTATACTGAAAGTTATGTTGAGTTGCACCTCGGATCTGTCGTGCTATGCTGAAAGTTATGTTGAGTTGCACTTCGGATCTGTCGTGCTATACTGAAAGTTATGTTGAGTTGCACCTCGGATCTGTCGTGCTATGCTGAAAGTTATGTTGAGTTGCACCTCGGATCTGTCGTGCTATGCTGAAATTTATGTTCAGTTGCACCTCGGATCTGTCGTGCTATACTGAAAGTTATGTTGAGTTGCACCTCGGATCTGTCGTGCTATGCTGAAAGTTATGTTGAGTTGCACCTCGGACCTGTCGTGCTATGCTGAAAGCTATGTTGAGTTGCACCTCGGATCTGTCGTGCTCTGCTGAAAGTTATGTTGAATTGAACCTCGGATCTGTCGTGCTATGCTGAAAGTTATGTTGAGTTGCACCTCGGACCTGTCGTGCTATGCTGAAAGCTATGTTGAGTTGCACGTCGGATCTGTCGTGCTATGCTGAAAGCTATGTTGAGTTGCACCTCGGATTTGTCGTGCTATGCTGAAAGTACTGTAAGGTTCAGCTCTCTTACCAAACACACACTCTCTCCCCTCCCCCTCTCTCTACACGAATCGCTCAACTTGAAGATTTCCCCTACCCGCCATGTATACAGTTCTACATAACTTCACATCTTCAAGGTCTTGACAACTATTCAGCCTCTCTTCACTTATTCAGCTCTTGAGGGCTTAGCCCTCCTCTCCACGAATCACTCTTTAAGATCTCCCCCCCCCCAACCTCTAATAGATACAAAAAATACAAAGAATGCTATGATTATATAAAGTAAACAAATCATGATGGACGGCCCGGACCGGTTGTAGGAAGCCAGGGGTCCATCGACCAAGTTAGTGTATACTGAGAATAGTTGCTCCTCTATCAAAGCTTGAGGTCCTTACAGCCTCAAGCAAGAGTAGGGTTTGATCTAACTCCCTCCGACACACACACATACATATGCATTCAATGACCCTCATTGATGCATTCATATGACCTGCCTAGTATCCTCCCTCCCTGCACACATGGAACTATTGATTAATCTACCTATCCACCCTACTTCCAAAGATAATGTTTTAACTAATAATCCACTTTACTCCGGACATCAGCTCTTGAGAATCTGTCTGCCTTTCCTCCACTTATACAGGACACAGAAACAGAAGAGGACAACTAACTGAGCGCGTGAAAGTACGAGTGGTTCTAAACCATCGGCATTCTCATATAAATTATGTATTCAGGGAGAGTTTTAAGCCAGTCACCCCCTAACTTGTTTCCACAGTTTATAAAAGAGTCATTTTTTACATGCCACCATTAAATTAATACTAATATACACTAAATTTTTAGAATGTTCCAATGTTATTAGGAATTACTTGTGGTTCAAGATCTTAGAGTCAACCTCAAAATTTTAAATAGGGACCAGGGCTATCTGATATGTTATTTAACACCACCATTACAGCTAAAAACAATAGTGTAATAAGAATTTAAAAAGGAAGTGTCGTTCTTTAGTTTTTAATTATTTTGTTATTTTATTTCATTAGTAAACACCTACGTATTTTCTCAATCAAAACTGCTTTGTCATGGCTAAAAGAAAAATAAATTTGTGTTTTTAGGGTGTTTTTTTAGCCATGATAAATTAATGTTAATCAAGTTTCAATTTAATTACATGGGCGATGACCAATAAAATAAAATAGGCCTACCAAAATAATTAACAAATAATGAACGACACGACCCTTTATAATTCTGACTGCACTATCGTTTTCAGCTTTAAATTGCAGTGTTAAAAGACATATCACATGATCATGTTCCTATTTCAGATTTCGAAGTTGACTCCAAGCTCTTGGAATCCAAGTGATAAAAACCCTAATTATTGAAGCGCTATAAATATAGTGTGGGTTAATATTAATTTAACGGCATAATCGAAAAGCAACTCTAATATGAACTGACGTAAAACTCTCCCTATATATCAGTCATATGTCATCCAGTGTCAATGTTTGTGGAATGACAGTGGTCTCCACCTGCCGGCCACTACAGAGGGGCCCAGCAAGCTTCAACACTTCAAGAGATGCAGTTATATCGAAACGTCACTTATAGGTGTTTTATGTCTACGGGACTTTTTATATATTTTTTTACCATTAGCATACATTTTTTTATTATTTATTGAAATAATTTAGGCTCATTTACACAAAATTCCTGGAAGTTTTGTCATAGAATACAATAATGATATGCGTTTCAATTCCTCTTGGGAACGTTTATCCTTCACAATTTTCTTCTGTGATTATCGTAAGTAACACGTTGCTGAAGAAACACTCTGCTTTAATTGCTACGTCACTGATATGTTCTTCTAGAGGTATCAGCAACACGCTGGGTTTACTACCAACGTATGACGTATTTGTGTACTTTTAAATACAGTAACTGACTATCATTAGGTGAAATATTACAAATGTTGAAGCACTATCTTTAAACGTTTTCTTAAAATTTACACATAAAAGAGTAACTTTATTTCCTAAAAAAAATCACTTAAAGTCAAATAAAATATTTTATTTGCGCAGTGTTTGCTGGCTTGGTATATATTTCATCTCCAGCTTGTAGCCTTATAATGTTCAAAGAAAAGAGTCAATGAAAAATGTCTTGCTATTTTTGTACAGAAGCTCTAAATTGTTTTAATTAGTGATATACTAACCATTCACCCGTGCTTAGCACAGTATGGGTTAATAAATTTAAAAAGTTTCCATTTCATTGTTGAAGTTATACTTCTTTGCGCCCGTTAGACACTTTGGGATGGGATGTTGGTCGAGAAACCGCGTCACGCTGAAAAGTAAGAACAAATTTTTAAGAACTATCGATTAATCGATTGTTAATTGAAGAAATTTAATTGAAGAAATTACTGATAATGATAATATAGGTGTATAATATAATAATGAAGTCACGTATAATATATTGAAGATAAATATATTGAATAATATTGAAAAATGTCTTATATTTCATTTATATATCCTGTCTGTTTGTGTGCGTGAGTGGGTGTATGAGAATGGCCAAAGAAGTATAACTTCCACCGTGTGGTCCGACGCACACCCAATTTTTTTATTTAACATCAGATTATCATTTTGATCAATGAAATAAATTAAATAACTCCGTGAGAAAAACATTTAAACTTTAAAGGCCAGTGGGATGGAGCCCTACATTCAGATGTAAATAAAACCAATGAATCGATAAAACACATACCAGAAACCTTTCGGTAATTAACTCTACAACTTCCCAAAAATTCATGGCGATCCGATGAGTGGTTTAGTAATGCACAAGGGAAAAAGATTAGTTCGTATATGTATCTTTTATTTATTTATCTTAATTTTCCACGGGCCTTTACTGGAGGGTTCTGACGTTTTGCAATGTATTGGTGTCAAGCAACATCGAGCGTGGCTGTTCCTTGGATGAGTAACCGGTGAAGGATCCTGTCGTTGTTCACTGCCCGTTTGCCCGATAACTGGTGGTAGTTCAGAAGTTAGGCCATTAGGTCCCCACGTTACATTTTAGAGATGACTTCCTAGCCCTAACTTCGCCTAGTAAAATAAGACACCCTTTTAATTTTAACTTTTTTTACGTTTTGTATTGGTTTACTAACGTAATAGCATCAAGTATACAGCGCAAGGAAGAGATGAAATGTTTGGCTCTTCTTCTATCCCGCTTTAAATGCAGCTGAACGCCTTCTGAACTCATTTCCCGCAGAGAAACAGCGTCAGTGGCGTTTCCTGATCCGTCGACATCCACTTATTGTTTCTCCATAGTGCGAGTAGTATCGCCGAATATTTTAGTCGTGTCAGATGATATCTGGTACAAATGGAGGCGGTCGGGGACAAGTTGCTCTGTGGAATGTGACCTGCTTCCTCTCTTTGTACTCAGTGTCGTGTCGTCTGTCTTCGGCTTCAGTCGTGGAATTCCTCGAATGGAGGTCAGACAAGAAGGACAAGTTCCAGAATAAGGTGACTTCAAAATGGTAAAAGTTGACAGGTGACTTTCATATGGATGATTTTTGTACGTTTGTTTACAATTTGGTATAGTCTGCTTACAATGTTGACCGATTTACAACAGAGGCCATAGTAAGGACAATCGGTTCGTGTTACCCTAGAAGATGTTGGTTTTACTTAGAGGTCTTTTATCGCGTGTTCATTGATTTACCAGCAGTGTTTCTCTGAGTTTTTTTATGTCTTTATAGTATTGATTTAGATGCTCCTGGATTGATAGATTATGATTCATGACGAAAACTTTAAGAAGATTTTGAAATATTTATTTAATCTGCCACATTGGGATAGTTAAATACTGTGTCACCTAACTTAGGACTTTGTCAACTGCAAACTCTTCAATCCTCAATTTGCACAAATTTTAGTGCATCATGTGACCAATGAAACGAATGTTTCAGTACTTCTTAAGATAATGTTTACGTTACTGGTTGTGGCCTGTGAAAAGTTGTCATACTGTCTGAGAGGGAGGTCTTATCTAAACCGTGTGCGTACTAAAGTGAGAGGAAAATATGTTCGAAATGAGATGTACGCAGTACAGTCAAGAAAACTATTCAGAAGTGTTCTGCGCTGGTAGATGATAAAAATGGATACGAAATGTTTAATGGAAGAAGTGTTTTCATGTTTTGTACTTTGAATAGGTGGAAGAACTCATGTACGTTTTCATTCCTTAAAATTCTTAAAATTTAACTGTGTTTAAGTTTGTTGCTTGGTAGCGAGGGGTCATTAAACAATGAACAGTGAACAAACCAGCTCAGAAGCTATTTAGTTTTACAAATAAGGTTTCGTAGTGAAAGCTAGGAAAATGTACATTTTGCTGAGCACAACTATGGTCACATTTCAACGTAGACACACACAAATTTCACAATTGAGTAAGAGTTATGTTTTAGCCAAATAGCCAATGCAAGCGTTTTATCAACCTGTGAAAAATACCAAGAGTGTACCTACCGACCCTAATGGTTTTTTGCTAGTGCAAGACTTATTGATAAGGTGGTGATAAGAGGGATGTAGAACTGAAGGTCGTGATTGAAGCCTCTATAGACGGATGCCATTCTTAACAAATTGGCATAATTCTTAACAGATTGGTAGTGACAAGTATGCTTTTATCCTGAGTACCATTGGCCACATTGTAGAAACAGTAGGCGTGGCCACGAGATGAAGACCAAAGAGTGGGGAGAGTTAGGCAGATTGGCCATGCCGGTATAGAGCTTATCAGCGAATGAACTGATATACAAACCTCCTGTCAATACAGCTATTGACAAAAGTCCTTGAAAATTTTTATTTTTACATATACAGTATATGGAAACCCGATCTTATTCGTCCTTTGAACAAAAATCCCACTCCATGCAACTCCTTTAGATCTTACTCACACTGTTAAAAATTGTAGATGAATTAGTATATTTACAGATGAGATAGTTCTACAAGCAAAAATAATATTCTCAATCCATTTCAATCTACATGTTGGAAGATCATTCAAACCGCTTTACACTGAAACAACTCTTCATCGTGGTAACAAAAACTTCCGTTCGGCTATAGACTTGCTCCAAAATATTTTACTTTTCAAAAGTATTTCATCGTATTAAACACACATCATTGTTGGAAAAACTATCCGAATGTATCTATTTAGGTAACTGTTTCAGCCGAAAAAAATATTATTCATCAGCTTGGTAACAGTGTAATCGTGAAAGACAATAAATCGCGTATGAACCTGTATTTTCTGGTGTATTCAAAGTCACAAATCAAGTTTATTTTGCAAAGACATTGTAAAATGTATAGCAATCGTCATATTAAAAAAAATCAAGTTAATACATTCATACCACATCAAAACACATTTCAAACATACATAATTTTCAGTCACACATTCATTAATGCCTATATAATTACCACTCCCGGCGCCGGTTGTCATTAATCTGATTATGTGGTCTCCCAATGGCATGCCATATACTATATACGCATCAGCACTACAAAATGCATGAGACACTAAAAAGCGTTTGAGACGAGTTTTTAACGCCTTGGGCCTTTGATCCATTTTTAATTGAGTCCGGCACAATTAATTTGTTGACACAACGAACACCCATATTGGACTCATTTTTATTCTTTTTTTTTATTGATGATGTTGGTTCAGTATAGTCATTTACACAACAGCATGTGTACGGTGATAATCTTCAGAGTATTAAAAGAATTATACATAAACTAAACTATTGGTTCTAAATTTTTCTTTGAGTTTTTTATTGGAAGATTTTATTGGTACTATACATAAACTAAAAGCTGTCTCTATAAATAAACTAAACTCCTGCACGCTCTGAAGGCATTCTCTTCAGAGAATACAAAGTCCCGACGCAGCTAATCACTTGATATAAAGGAGTGTCACTAAGTCTGCATTAATTTCACAAATTTCACATTTTTTGTTTTTATCTATAAATATTTTGTCTTCCTAGTTTTTGCTTTAGTTTTTATTTTATTCCAATTAATATTTCCTATTTACATATTATTTTGTACTAATGGAAATCTAATTTATTGCTAGTTATATTTATTAATTTTTTTTCACCTATACATGTTTTTGACATTATTAATGTGATTGTAAAAATTGTATTAATTAAATTCCGTCACATGCTATAAATTTAGACGAATTAGTCTCTCAAATTAAAACCTTAATTAGTAGTTTTAATTAAGTAAAACAGCTCAACCTCCCACAGGCAACCTGTCCATATTAGCTATTTGTTTTAGTTTAATTTGTAATTTATTACATCATTGTTTGTAATTACTTTTTAAATGTCTACTGTCTATATTTAGAATGTCATATAATTAATTTCCATTCGTAGATTAAGTTTGTAGTGGTATTAATTGTCTACAGGTTTAATTGTTGTATATTTTCTTCCAAGACGACGTTATTTAGTACGATTGGCCTCGATTGCCGTTCAAGATATGCCAGTTATCTAGCCTAGGGGTGTGCTCTATGGTGCTGCCATGTTCTATGCAAGTTTGCCATATGAATGGACAATCAAGTTGTTTATAAGGAATGTTTGCCTCGTCAACATTTCGAATGATTTATCTTAAAATATCAATTATTTTCGAAATAAATTTCCGTCCGACATATTTTAACCGGAACACTTTCCCTTCCCAACCTGGATCGTATTATAGACGACATTAGTTAACAGTTGTTGAAAAATGTCTTGTAAAAACGTTTTTTGGACGATCACAATACTTTCTTTATGCTAACGCATATAGGAGAAAGTAAAAAGTGTAATATAAACGATAGTTCAACATTTGGACACATTTTGAATTAAACTGTTTTCGCGTCGGGTTTCCAAACTTGCTCCGATACTCACTTTCCGTTCTCGCGGCCTCTTGGCCGACACAGGAACACAGACCAGCACCACACTGACAACTATTTATAACCATGAGTAAGGCTAGATGTGTGGCCGATAAATTTCAGATCAATCCCATATTTCGGTCATGCTTCATTATATCATAAGGAAAACCCCTAGTAATTTATCTATTTTCTCAATCCAAAGATTTACAAATACACAAGAGTTCCACAATTCCAAGTTAAATATGTAATTTTCAAATAATAAAAATAAAAATAGTGGTATAAATGTCTATTTGTATGCATGCACGCTCGCGTATATGTATATGTTTTCTTTTATTCCTCCAAAATGTTCCTGTGGTGACAATAATAAATAAACGATCACGCAATTACCTGTACTGTATTAGGGGTGAAGTTAAAATTACCATATTGTGGGCCCTAATTAATTTACTAAAATGTGAATTCTTCTCTAATTTATTTGTTGTGGGTTAAATTGGTCTCGAGATTAACAAACTTTTAAGACTCGAGTTAAAATACGACTTACAAAAACATCTATCCACACATTAACATAAAAAAATATTTTTAGATTAGTTAGCACACAGAGTGATCACATTATTAGCTATAATGTGACAATGAGCCGATTTCACACAAGTGTAAGGTAGCAGATAATTTTAAATTAATCTGGCATTTAAAAAAACCACGCTGGTATAATAAATATCGAAAAACGTAATGATAATATTAGTCAACTCGGACTATAAGTGCTAATAGTAGGCCCTAAAAATAATTTAGATTAGGTACATTAAACTTTACATTTTGTCATAAGATTATATTTTAAAGTAATTTTAAGTACATTAACGAACAAAATGTTGTTCTCAACTTCTTCATATTTATATTTATTTGATCCAGATATTGGCGGGAACCTGTTGTTCAGTTTTGCAACCACTTAAAAACAGTGTAACTAAACGTGTAAACAGCTGGCTACCTATCGCTTTCTTCGCTCATAAATTCACCTCCTTGGGCCGCGGCCAGAACATCTTTCTGCGACAAAACCTATTATCTATTAATAAAACAAACAAACCAGTCGTAAATGTAGGTAGACATTACTCGCGCGGTCTAGGAGGCACTGGCATCTCTGCTGCATCAGTCAGTCAGCTGTTCGCAGTGATCGTGGTTAGTTGAGGGCGCGCGCTCTCTCCTTTGGTTTGAGGTTATGTTTCTCGTGAATTAACTTTTATTGTGTTTGTGATTAAATTGGCGGCTGCGTGTGAATATTTTTAAATAGTTTTTGTTGCTCTTCAGGTAAATTAATATTTTTTCATTATTAAAGACATAAGCAGTGAATATACTAAAAACTTAGATGTAAATCTATGTTAACTTAGATTATATATACTGTATTTGTGGTTTATTTAATGGAATTTATAATAGGTTATAAAACACGAAATAATACTTATTACTAACGGTTGTTACTTTGTATTCAAAGTGAAATTTAATTATGTATCAGGCCAGAGAATGTAACAAGTAGGCCTAACCTACATTATTGTTCTTCAACACAAACATTTACGGACATTTTAACTGGTACTTATATTGATTTAAATACTTTCTTAGCATTTTCTAAATCAAAGTATCGCGTTCATGCAGATTTAGTTGCATTAAGACCCTAATGTATTTATTATTTTTCAAAATACATGCGATATTATATAACAATGTATGTATTATGATTAAGTTTGTACAGTATTAAGTTTTATCAGACATTGAATAACGGTTACTGTGTTTAAGGAAATCTTAGTATTTAATTGAAACAAATTTTACTTTTCGTTGATTATCATGATTTAGAAATAAATTTCTAACCTTTATACTATTTAAAATTTACGTTACACATTAGTTAGTTATTTTATGATGTTGTACTAGTTGTCACATAATTATTATTATTATTATTACTTTTCTTTTTTGTAATTTTATTTGATCCCCATTAAAAATCAATGATCCTTGGAGTTTATTACATTGGAGTTTGATACATTTTATCTATTTTCGTGTTGAACGCCATATTTCACACACGTTTGTTCCAGGTTCCCACGTGACCTCGGCTAGTGCATATTGATGCCATCAGAGCCGCCCCCAGTTCGTGGCGGGCGGTCACGCGCGACCCCACGACTGAGAGTGCGTTCGCCGTCTGCCGCGCCAAGATACGCCCGCTCTGATAGTGAGTGATGGACCTAAGTGCAGTGTTTATCAGTGGTGTGGTGATATAGTTCAGTGGTCAAACGTTATTGAGGAAGTTCGGATATGTTTTACACTTTTTGGTAAGTTTGGCTTTTGTGTTAATAGTTTATAAATGTTGTAAAATACGGATCCTCTCGGTTATATACCAGAAATCATATAACACAAATATGAACTAAATACAACGATAAAATTGTGTTTTTAAAAAGATTTGTTTCATATGGCTGTACCATACTGTAGGATATGTTAAACATGACATATGCAACCTAACTAACCTATTCAAGGCTGCTCACATGTAACAGAAAAGACCCCAACATAGCCAACAAATACTTTTCCATATTTTGTATTATATTTAAAAAATATATATTTAAATGTAGTACCAAATTCAAAAAAGAACCTTCAACACCTTTAATGTATTTTTATTATTATTACTTTATAATAATATAATTGATATAAATACATGTACCGAATAAAATAACGAAGTGATTTTTGGAGAATACTAATACATTTTTCTATTAGTGGATTTTTAAAATTCTAGTGTATGTCGTATTGCACATCATTAAAACACAAAAATAGCTTTAAGTTTCAGAAAATTAAATCATGATGTATTGAACTAATCATAAAATACTATTGACGTTACAAGATCAGTTTGTTACATCGATATAGTAGTATGTATCGATGGTTTGATGTAACCGATTGCAATGATTAAAAACTATAAACAATATTGTTCACTTTTTCTATAAATTTTCAAAAATTACCAATAAATATACTCGTTTACTAGGCCTTTCGCTAGCAATGGCATTCATTAGTCAAAACAAAAATTCCGTCCCAAACGTACAACAAGGGTAAGACATTTTGGGTTAGTGTCAGAGGGTCTCAAACACATCTCATTAAGATAATGTAGGGAAGAGGACATGGTCATATTAGGCTTTTATGTGCCCAAATGTTCAAATGGGTAAGACACGTTGGGTTAGTGTCAGGGGGTCTCGGACACATCTCATTAAGATAATGTAGGGATGAGGAGGAAATGGTCATTTTAGGCTGTTATGTGCCCAAATTTTAACAGGAGTAAGACACTTCGGGTTAGTGTCAGGGGGTCTCAGACACATCTCATTAAGATAATGTAGGGATGAGGACATGGTCATTTTAGGCTGTTATGTGCCCAAATGTACAGCAAGGGTAAGAACACTTTGGGTTAGAGTCAGGGGGTCTCGGACACATTTCATTAAGATAATGTAGGGATGAGGACATGGTCATTTTAGGCTTTTATGTGCCCAAATGTTCTAATGGGTAAGACACGTTGGGTTAGTGTCAGGGGGTCTCGGACACATCTCATTAACATAATGTAGGGATGAGGACATGGTCATTTTAGGCTTTTATGTGCCCAAATGTTCTAATGGGTAAGACACGTTGGGTTAGTGTCAGGGGGTCTTGGACACATCTCATTAAGATAATGTAGGGATGAGGACATGGTCATGTTAGGCTGTTGTGTGCCCAAATGTTAACAGGAGTAAGACACATTGGGTTAGAGTCAGGGGGTCTCGGACACATCTCATTAAGATAATGTAGGGATGAGGACATGGTCATGTTAGGCTGTTGTGTGCCCAAATGTTAACAGGAGTAAGACACTTCGGGTTAGAGTCAGGGGGTCTCGGACACATCTCATTAAGATAAAGTAGCCAAGAAGTCGTGGCCATTTTAGGCGGTTCCGTGTCCGGAGCGGACGTCAGTCGCTCGTTCATTATCATGTAAAGGTAATAACATGACATATGCAAATGTAAATAATGTCTAATAAATTCTTGAATACCCACGGAGGAATACAGGCAAAGATACTTTTGATCCAATAAGCCTCTCTTAACTATTTCTTCAGGTAAAATTTGTTTTTATTTTTAAACAACAAAATTTCAAACACGTTCAAAACGTGTATTTGTTGAACCTTCGTTTTCATAATTTTAAAGAGTTTATATATCAACCACTGAAGGGTTTTAATCTTCATTTACATAACTTTCAGGGTCTAAGTACAGTATACCGTAAGGTTTTAATCTTCATTTACATAACTTTCAGGGCCTAAATACAGTAACTACCGTAAGGTTTTAATCTTCTTTTACATAATTTTCAGGGTCTAAATACAGTAACTACCGTAAGGTTTTAATCTTCATTTACATAACTTACAGGGCCTAAATACAGTAACTATCGTAGAGTTTTAATCTTCATTTACGTAACTTACAGTTATACTGTAATACTCAATCTTCGTTTGCATAACTTACAAGGTTTATGTACAACAACTACCATACAGTTTTAATCTTCATTTACGTAACTTACAGTCCTACTAATACTCAATCTTCGTTTGCATAACTTACAAGGCTTATATACAGCAACTACCGTACAGTTTTAATCTTCATTTACGTAACTTACAGTCCTACTAATACTCAATCTTCGTTTGCATAACTTACAGGGCTTATATACAGCAACTACCGTACAGTTTTAATCTTCATTTACGTAACTTACAGTCCTACTAATACTAAATCTTCGTTTGCATAACTTACAGGGCTTATATACAGCAACTACTATACAGTTTTAATCTTCATTTACGTAACTTACAGTCCTACTAATACTCAATCTTCGTTCGCATAACTTACAGGGCTTATATACAGCAACTACCGTACAGTTTTAATCTTCATTTACGTAACTTACAGTCCTACTAATACTCAATCTTCGTTTGCATAACTTACATGGCTTATATACAGCAACTACCGTACAGTTTTATTCTTCATTTACGTAACTTACAGTTCTACTGTAATACTCAATCTTCGTTCGCATAACTTACAGGGCTTATATACAGCAACTACCGTACAGTTTTAATCTTCATTTACGTAACTTACAGTCCTACTAATACTCAATCTTCGTTTGCATAACTTACAGGGCTTATATACAGCAACTACCGTACAGTTTTAATCTTCATTTACGTAACTTACAGTCCTACTAATACTAAATCTTCGTTTGCATAACTTACAGGGCTTATATACAGCAACTACTATACAGTTTTAATCTTCATTTACGTAACTTACAGGGCCTAAATACAGTAACTATCGTACAGTTTTAATCTTCATTTACGTAACTTACAGTTATACTGTAATACTCAATCTTCGTTTGCATAACTTACAAGGTTTATGTACAACAACTACCATACAGTTTTAATCTTCATTTACGTAACTTACAGTCCTACTAATACTCAATCTTCGTTTGCATAACTTACAAGGCTTATATACAGCAACTGCCGTACAGTTTTATTCTTCATTTACGTAACTTACAGTTCTACTGTAATACTCAATCTTCGTTTGCATAACTTACAGGGCTTATATACAGCAACTACCGTACAGTTTTAATCTTCATTTACGTAACTTACAGTCCTACTAATACTCAATCTTCGTTTGCATAACTTACAGGGCTTATATACAGCAACTACCGTACAGTTTTAATCTTCATTTACGTAACTTACAGTCCTACTAATACTAAATCTTCGTTTGCATAACTTACAGGGCTTATATACAGCAACTACCGTACAGTTTTAATCTTCATTTACGTAACTTACAGTCCTACTAATACTCAATCTTCGTTCGCATAACTTACAGGGCTTATATACAGCAACTACCGTACAGTTTTAATCTTCATTTACGTAACTTACAGTCCTACTAATACTCAATCTTCGTTTGCATAACTTACATGGCTTATATACAGCAACTACCGTACAGTTTTATTCTTCATTTACGTAACTTACAGTTCTACTGTAATACTCAATCTTCGTTCGCATATCTTACAGGGCTTATATACAGCAACTACCGTACAGTTTTAATCTTCATTTACGTAACTTACAGTACTACTGTAATATTCAATCTTCGTTTGCATAACTTACAAGGCTTATATACAGCAACTGCCGTACAGTTTTATTCTTCATTTACGTAACTTACAGTTCTACTGTAATACTCAATCTTCGTTTGCATAACTTACAGGGCTTATATACAGCAACTACCGTACAGTTTTAATCTTCATTTACGTAACTTACAGTCCTACTAATACTCAATCTTCGTTTGCATAACTTACAGGGCTTATATACAGCAACTACCGTACAGTTTTAATCTTCATTTACGTAACTTACAGTCCTACTAATACTCAATCTTCGTTTGCATAACTTACATGGCTTATATACAGCAACTACCGTACAGTTTTATTCTTCATTTACGTAACTTACAGTTCTACTGTAATACTCGATCTTCGTTTGTATAACTTACAAAGCTTATATACAACAACTACCGTACAGTTTTAATCTTCATTTACGTAACTTACAGTTCTACTGTAATACTCAATCTTCGTTTGCATAACTTACAAGGCTTATATACAGCAACTACCGTACAGTTTTAATCTTCATTTACGTAACTTACAGTCCTACTAATACTCAATCTTCGTTTGCATAACTTACATGGCTTATATACAGCAACTACCGTACAGTTTTATTCTTCATTTACGTAACTTACAGTTCTACTGTAATACTCAATCTTCGTTCGCATAACTTACAGGGCTTATATACAGCAACTACCGTACAGTTTTAATCTTCATTTACGTAACTTACAGTCCTACTAATACTCAATCTTCGTTTGCATAACTTACAGGGCTTATATACAGCAACTACCGTACAGTTTTAATCTTCATTTACGTAACTTACAGTCCTACTAATACTAAATCTTCGTTTGCATAACTTACAGGGCTTATATACAGCAACTACTATACAGTTTTAATCTTCATTTACGTAACTTACAGGGCCTAAATACAGTAACTATCGTACAGTTTTAATCTTCATTTACGTAACTTACAGTTATACTGTAATACTCAATCTTCGTTTGCATAACTTACAAGGTTTATGTACAACAACTACCATACAGTTTTAATCTTCATTTACGTAACTTACAGTCCTACTAATACTCAATCTTCGTTTGCATAACTTACAAGGCTTATATACAGCAACTGCCGTACAGTTTTATTCTTCATTTACGTAACTTACAGTTCTACTGTAATACTCAATCTTCGTTTGCATAACTTACAGGGCTTATATACAGCAACTACCGTACAGTTTTAATCTTCATTTACGTAACTTACAGTCCTACTAATACTCAATCTTCGTTTGCATAACTTACAGGGCTTATATACAGCAACTACCGTACAGTTTTAATCTTCATTTACGTAACTTACAGTCCTACTAATACTAAATCTTCGTTTGCATAACTTACAGGGCTTATATACAGCAACTACCGTACAGTTTTAATCTTCATTTACGTAACTTACAGTCCTACTAATACTCAATCTTCGTTCGCATAACTTACAGGGCTTATATACAGCAACTACCGTACAGTTTTAATCTTCATTTACGTAACTTACAGTCCTACTAATACTCAATCTTCGTTTGCATAACTTACATGGCTTATATACAGCAACTACCGTACAGTTTTATTCTTCATTTACGTAACTTACAGTTCTACTGTAATACTCAATCTTCGTTCGCATAACTTACAGGGCTTATATACAGCAACTACCGTACAGTTTTAATCTTCATTTACGTAACTTACAGTTCTACTGTAATATTCAATCTTCGTTTGCATAACTTACAAGGCTTATATACAGCAACTGCCGTACAGTTTTATTCTTCATTTACGTAACTTACAGTTCTACTGTAATACTCAATCTTCGTTTGCATAACTTACAGGGCTTATATACAGCAACTACCGTACAGTTTTAATCTTCATTTACGTAACTTACAGTCCTACTAATACTCAATCTTCGTTTGCATAACTTACAGGGCTTATATACAGCAACTACCGTACAGTTTTAATCTTCATTTACGTAACTTACAGTCCTACTAATACTCAATCTTCGTTTGCATAACTTACATGGCTTATATACAGCAACTACCGTACAGTTTTATTCTTCATTTACGTAACTTACAGTTCTACTGTAATACTCAATCTTCGTTCGCATAACTTACAGGGCTTATATACAGCAACTACCGTACAGTTTTAATCTTCATTTACGTAACTTACAGTTCTACTGTAATACTCAATCTTCGTTTGCATAACTTACAAGGCTTATATACAGCAACTACCGTACAGTTTTAATCTTCATTTACGTAACTTACTGTTCTACTAATACTCAATCTTCGTTTGCATAACTTACAGGGCTTATATACAGCAACTACCGTACAGTTTTATTCTTCATTTACGTAACTTACAGTTCTACTGTAATACTCAATCTTCGTTTGCATAACTTACAAGGCTTATATACAGCAACTACCGTGCAGTTTTATTCTTCATTTACATAACTTACAGTTCTACTGTGATACTCAATCTTCGTTTGCATAACTTACAGGGCTTATATACAGCAACTACCGTACAGTTTTAATCTTCATTTACGTAACTTACAGTCCTACTAATACTCAATCTTCGTTTGCATAACTTACATGGCTTATATACAGCAACTACCGTACAGTTTTATTCTTCATTTACGTAACTTACAGTTCTACTGTAATACTCAATCTTCGTTCGCATAACTTACAGGGCTTATATACAGCAACTACCGTACAGTTTTAATCTTCATTTACGTAACTTACAGTCCTACTAATACTCAATCTTCGTTTGCATAACTTACAGGGCTTATATACAGCAACTACCGTACAGTTTTAATCTTCATTTACGTAACTTACAGTCCTACTAATACTAAATCTTCGTTTGCATAACTTACAGGGCTTATATACAGCAACTACTATACAGTTTTAATCTTCATTTACGTAACTTACAGGGCCTAAATACAGTAACTATCGTACAATTTTAATCTTCATTTACGTAACTTACAGTTATACTGTAATACTCAATCTTCGTTTGCATAACTTACAAGGTTTATGTACAACAACTACCATACAGTTTTAATCTTCATTTACGTAACTTACAGTCCTACTAATACTCAATCTTCGTTTGCATAACTTACAAGGCTTATATACAGCAACTGCCGTACAGTTTTATTCTTCATTTACGTAACTTACAGTTCTACTGTAATACTCAATCTTCGTTTGCATAACTTACAGGGCTTATATACAGCAACTACCGTACAGTTTTAATCTTCATTTACGTAACTTACAGTCCTACTAATACTCAATCTTCGTTTGCATAACTTACAGGGCTTATATACAGCAACTACCGTACAGTTTTAATCTTCATTTACGTAACTTACAGTCCTACTAATACTAAATCTTCGTTTGCATAACTTACAGGGCTTATATACAGCAACTACCGTACAGTTTTAATCTTCATTTACGTAACTTACAGTCCTACTAATACTCAATCTTCGTTCGCATAACTTACAGGGCTTATATACAGCAACTACCGTACAGTTTTAATCTTCATTTACGTAACTTACAGTCCTACTAATACTCAATCTTCGTTTGCATAACTTACATGGCTTATATACAGCAACTACCGTACAGTTTTATTCTTCATTTACGTAACTTACAGTTCTACTGTAATACTCAATCTTCGTTCGCATAACTTACAGGGCTTATATACAGCAACTACCGTACAGTTTTAATCTTCATTTACGTAACTTACAGTTCTACTGTAATATTCAATCTTCGTTTGCATAACTTACAAGGCTTATATACAGCAACTGCCGTACAGTTTTATTCTTCATTTACGTAACTTACAGTTCTACTGTAATACTCAATCTTCGTTTGCATAACTTACAGGGCTTATATACAGCAACTACCGTACAGTTTTAATCTTCATTTACGTAACTTACAGTCCTACTAATACTCAATCTTCGTTTGCATAACTTACAGGGCTTATATACAGCAACTACCGTACAGTTTTAATCTTCATTTACGTAACTTACAGTCCTACTAATACTCAATCTTCGTTTGCATAACTTACATGGCTTATATACAGCAACTACCGTACAGTTTTATTCTTCATTTACGTAACTTACAGTTCTACTGTAATACTCAATCTTCGTTCGCATAACTTACAGGGCTTATATACAGCAACTACCGTACAGTTTTAATCTTCATTTACGTAACTTACAGTTCTACTGTAATACTCAATCTTCGTTTGCATAACTTACAAGGCTTATATACAGCAACTACCGTACGGTTTTAATCTTCATTTACGTAACTTACTGTTCTACTAATACTCAATCTTCGTTTGCATAACTTACAGGGCTTATATACAGCAACTACCGTACAGTTTTATTCTTCATTTACGTAACTTACAGTTCTACTGTAATACTCAATCTTCGTTTGCATAACTTACAAGGCTTATATACAGCAACTACCGTGCAGTTTTATTCTTCATTTACATAACTTACAGTTCTACTGTGATACTCAATCTTCGTTTGCATAACTTACAGGGCTTATATACAGCAACTACCGTACAGTTTTATTCTTCATTTACGTAACTTACAGTTCTACTGTGATACTCAATCTTCGTTTGCATAACTTACAGGGCTTATATACAGCAACTACCGTACAGTTTTATTCTTCATTTACGTAACTTACAGTTCTACTGTTTTACTCAATCTTCGTTCGCATAACCTACAGGGCTTATATACAGCAACTACCGTACAGTTTTAATCTTCATTTACGTAACTTACAGTCCTACTAATACTCAATCTTCGTTAGCATAACTTACAAGGCTTATATACAGGAACTACCGTACAGTTTTATTCTTCATTTACGTAACTTACTGTTCTACTGTAATACTAAATCTTCGTTTGCATAACTTACATGGCTTATATACAGCAACTACCTTACAGTTTTCATTTACGTAACTTACAGTTCTACTGTAATACTCAATCTTCGTTTACATAACTTATAAGGCTTATATAAAGTAACTACCGTACAGTTTTAATCTTCATTTACGTAACTTACAGTTCTACTGTAATACTCTATCTTCGTTTGCATAACTTACATGGCTTATATACAGCAACTACCGTACAGTTTTATTCTTCATTTACGTAACTTACAGTTCTACTGTAATACTCAATCTTCGTTCGCATAACCTACAGGGCTTATATACAGCAACTACCGTACAGTTTTAATCTTCATTTACGTAACTTACAGTCCTACTAATACTCAATCTTCGTTAGCATAACTTACAAGGCTTATATACAGGGACTACCGTACAGTTTTATTCTTCATTTACGTAACTTACTGTTCTACTGTAATACTAAATCTTCGATTGCATAACTTACATGGCTTATATACAGCAACTACCTTACAGTTTTCATTTACGTAACTTACAGTTCTACTGTAATACTCAATCTTCGTTTGCATAACTTATAAGGCTTATATACAGTAACTACCGTACAGTTTTAATCTTCATTTACGTAACTTACAGTTCTACTGTAATACTCTATCTTCGTTTGCATAACTTACATGGCTTATATACAGCAACTACCTTACAGTTTTAATCTTCATTTACGTAACTTACAGTTATAATGTAATACTCAATCTTCGTTTGCATAACGTATATGGCTTATATACAGCAACTACCGTACAGTTTTATTCTTCATTTACGTAACTTACAGTTCTACTGTAATACTCAATCTTCGTTTGCATAACTTACAAGGCTTATATACAGCAACTGCAGTACAGTTTTATTCTTCATTTACGTAACTTACAGTTCTACTGTAATACTCAATCTTCGTTTGCATAACTTACATGGCTTATATACAGCAACTACCGTACAGTTTTATTCTTCATTTACGTAACTTACAGTTCTACTGTAATACTCAATCTTCGTTTGCATAACTTACATGGCTTATATACAGCAACTACCTTACAGTTTTAATCTTCATTTACGTAACTTACAGTTATAATGTAATACTCAATCTTCGTTTGCATAACTTACATGGCTTATATACAGCAACTGCCGTACTGTTTTATTCTTCATTTACGTAACTTACAGTTCTACTGTAATACTCTATCTTCGTTTGCATAACTTAAATGGCTTATATACAGCAACTACCGTACAGTTTTATTCTTCATTTACGTAACTTACAGTTCTACTGTCATACTCAATCTTCGTTTGCATAACTTACAGGGCTTATATACAGCAACTACCGTACAGTTTTATTCTTCATTTACGTAACTTACAGTTCTACTGTTTTACTCAATCTTCGTTCGCATAACCTACAGGGCTTATATACAGCAACTACCGTACAGTTTTAATCTTCATTTACGTAACTTACAGTCCTACTAATACTCAATCTTCGTTAGCATAACTTACAAGGCTTATATACAGGAACTACCGTACAGTTTTATTCTTCATTTACGTAACTTACTGTTCTACTGTAATACTAAATCTTCGTTTGCATAACTTACATGGCTTATATACAGCAACTACCTTACAGTTTTCATTTACGTAACTTACAGTTCTACTGTAATACTCAATCTTCGTTTACATAACTTATAAGGCTTATATAAAGTAACTACCGTACAGTTTTAATCTTCATTTACGTAACTTACAGTTCTACTGTAATACTCTATCTTCGTTTGCATAACTTACATGGCTTATATACAGCAACTACCGTACAGTTTTATTCTCATTTACGTAACTTACAGTTCTACTGTAATACTCAATCTTCGTTCGCATAACCTACAGGGCTTATATACAGCAACTACCGTACAGTTTTAATCTTCATTTACGTAACTTACAGTCCTACTAATACTCAATCTTCGTTAGCATAACTTACAAGGCTTATATACAGGGACTACCGTACAGTTTTATTCTTCATTTACGTAACTTACTGTTCTACTGTAATACTAAATCTTCGATTGCATAACTTACATGGCTTATATACAGCAACTACCTTACAGTTTTCATTTACGTAACTTACAGTTCTACTGTAATACTCAATCTTCGTTTGCATAACTTATAAGGCTTATATACAGTAACTACCGTACAGTTTTAATCTTCATTTACGTAACTTACAGTTCTACTGTAATACTCTATCTTCGTTTGCATAACTTACATGGCTTATATACAGCAACTACCTTACAGTTTTAATCTTCATTTACGTAACTTACAGTTATAATGTAATACTCAATCTTCGTTTGCATAACGTATATGGCTTATATACAGCAACTACCGTACAGTTTTATTCTTCATTTACGTAACTTACAGTTCTACTGTAATACTCAATCTTCGTTTGCATAACTTACAAGGCTTATATACAGCAACTGCAGTACAGTTTTATTCTTCATTTACGTAACTTACAGTTCTACTGTAATACTCAATCTTCGTTTGCATAACTTACATGGCTTATATACAGCAACTACCGTACAGTTTTATTCTTCATTTACGTAACTTACAGTTCTACTGTAATACTCAATCTTCGTTTGCATAACTTACATGGCTTATATACAGCAACTACCTTACAGTTTTAATCTTCATTTACGTAACTTACAGTTATAATGTAATACTCAATCTTCGTTTGCATAACTTACATGGCTTATATACAGCAACTGCCGTACTGTTTTATTCTTCATTTACGTAACTTACAGTTCTACTGTAATACTCTATCTTCGTTTGCATAACTTAAATGGCTTATATACAGCAACTACCGTACAGTTTTATTCTTCATTTACGTAACTTACAGTTCTACTGTAATACTCTATCTTCGTTTGCATAACTTAAATGGCTTATATACAGCAACTACCGTACAGTTTTATTCTTCATTTACGTAACTTACAGTTCTACTGTAATACTCTATCTTCGTTTGCATAACTTAAATGGCTTATATACAGCAACTACCGTACAGTTTTATTCTTCATTTACGTAACTTACAGTTCTACTGTAATACTCAATCTTCGTTTGCATAACTTAAATGGCTTATATACAGCAACTACCGTACAGTTTTATTCTTCATTTACGTAACTTACAGTTCTACTGTAATACTCTATCTTCGTTTGCATAACTTAAATGGCTTATATACAGCAACTACCGTACAGTTTTATTCTTCATTTACGTAACTTACAGTTCTACTGTAATACTCTATCTTCGTTTGCATAACTTAAATGGCTTATATACAGCAACTACCGTACAGTTTTATTCTTCATTTACGTAACTTACAGTTCTACTGTAATACTCTATCTTCGTTTGCATAACTTAAATGGCTTATATACAGCAACTAGTTTAACTGTTTTGATCTTCGTTTACCTAAAGTTATGGAGGTAATACCCATCAACTAGTGTACTGTTTTTAATGTTCATTTACTTTAACTTAAAGTATTGATAGTTAAGAACTAATCTAAAGTTTTAATCTTCATTTATATAACTTACTGGGCTAAATTATGCAGGGTGAGTTTCTACTCACTGCAATAACTTCACCTAAAGGTTCTACTCATGTAAAGGAACAAAAAAGTTCAAATAATACCCTGTCCGATTCTCAATCGTTTGGCAGTAATGGCGGATTTTGTGATTTTTTATAATTCACACGAATTGTTACAGTTAGTTTGACGTTAAAACCAAACTAATGTACTTATGAAAAGGAAAGATATATATAATATATATAATTTGAAAGTGCATTAAATGATGTATTAACTGAACATAGTAGTCAAATAATAACTCATAAAACACTTGTTTTGTAATGACTATAAAGTTTAAAATATTTGTTGCAAACTTTTCTCTTTAAAGTTTATGACTTAGTTGAGGCTATTAAACTATTCTCATCCATATTTTTAATTACCAAAAAAATCTTTCTTATTTATTTATCTTTTAAATTATGTTTAAATAAAGGGACTTAGAAGAAAAAATTTTGATATTTCATACAAATGTAGTTAAGGTACATCATTATTGTTTATCCTATTGGATACCAAACATCACTTAATGATTGTATATCTGTAATAATATCTGAACCAACTGAATATAGTTACTAAATCAGCTGATTGGGAACATTTAATAAAACGTGTAAGCTAGTTCAAGTTAGGGCTACTAGTTTAAAGATTGAATGATAAATATAATGAATTACCCTTTTATTCTTTTTTATAAAAATACATGACCGGTTTCGGCTCTTAGGCCATCTTCAGATTGTAAATATTATAACCTATAATAAATGAACAATTATAAAAATAAAAATAAAACAGATGAAAATGACATAACATATGATTAATATCATGAACAATCCTATAGGAAAAAATAAGAGAAATTAAAAACCATAAGAATCAAAGTAAAATTCAACTTACCCACACACTAAATTAATCATATGTTATGTTATTTTCATCTGTTTTATTTTTATAACTGTTCATTTATTATAGGTTATATTATTTACAATCTGAAGATGGCCTAAGAGCCGAAACCGGTCATGTATTAAAAAAAAATTAATATGATTACTTCATTGTATTTATCATTCAATTTATGTATTAAAACATTTAAAAAACAGTTTCCATAACCTGTTTCCTGATATATTTGCATCAAATATTGACATTTTGTAAAACGTATTGCTTTTATTTGATGTTTACATAAAAATACACTCGTTATTCATATTGTGTCGAACAATTAATATTTGAAAATGCAACCGTTTTCCAACCAAGAATATGCTGACATACACTTTGTCTATGGATTCTGTACCGGTAATGCTTCTAAAAGCAGACGTGAACAGTCGTCACTATCTTAACAGAAAACTTCCCAATGTCAGAAATTGCTAGTGTTTGGTCGAATCGCCATCAGTGTTTAGTTGAAAATGGAAGATTTCCCACTAATTGGCGCGTATTTGGAAATATAGTGAGAGATGTTGGTGTTGAAGAACCTAGGGTTGGTACTATAGTTATTGCTTCAGAGGTTAGGGCGAGTCAGACATTTGTTTCTAAAGTATTACGCAAAGAAGGTCTACATCTCTACCATTTGAACCGGGTGCAGAACAACAACTTTCAAGTGTGGATTGGAAGAGGAGGGATAATTCCTTGGCCTCCTCACTCACTGGACCTCACTCCTATCGACTCTACGTTTGGGGGTTCCTCAAACAACAGGTCTACTGTACGCACAGAATAAGAATTGAGGCAGCGAACTATGAGAGCCGCTAACCACCTTCGGCATGAAATAAACCTGACAGCATCCGTAAGAGAACTAAGGAAAAGAGTCGGTGTGTGCATAAGGGAAAATGGTAGACAATTTGAACATTTACTAAAATAGTAATTCTACTCATCACATGTGCTTTCAAATTTATTTCGTTATTTATATATTATTTAAAGACAAATAAATAAAAAACATTTTAATAATTGAAAATTAGGCAATAAATAGTTTAACTGCTTCAACTAAGTCAAAAACTTAAAAAACTAAGTCAAAAACAAAAACTTAAAACTTTAACTGCATCAAATATTTTAAACTTTATAGTCATTACAAAACAAGTGTTTTATGAGTTATTATTTGATTACTATGTTCAGTTTATACATAATTTAATGCACTTTGAAATTATGTATCTTTCCTTTTCATAAATCCATTAGTTAGGTTTAACGTCAAACTTACTGCAGTGATGAGGTGGGTGTGTATAACCATTTAGGTAAACAATAGTGGAACTACATTTTAATGAAATATATAACTTTTTTCTCTTTTGATCTTTAGTATTTATACATAATTTAAAAGAAAATTAATAAAGAAGCTTTCTTTGTAATTGAACATAGAAATATGAATAGTTTAACTGCTTTAAATGAGTCTTGAACTACGAAGAGAAAATTTTGCAGTAAATATTTTAAACTTTATAGCCATTACAAAACAAGTGTTTTATGAGTTATTATTTGATTACTATGTTTAATTTATACATAATTTAATGCTCTTTCAAATTATGTATATCTTTTCTTTTCATAAATACATTGGTTTGGTTTTAACGTCAAACTAACTGTAACAATTCGTGTAAATTAAAAAAAATTACAAAATCCGCCATTACTACCAATCGGACAGGGTATTATTTGAACTTTGTTGTTCCTTAAGATGGGTAGAACCTATAGGTGAAGTTATTGCAGTGAGTAAAAACTCACCCTGTATAGTGAGTACTGTAACAGTTTTAATACTATATAGGCTTACTTAACTTACATGGCTTATATACAGCACTTCTCTAACAGTTTTGATCTTCATTTACATAACTTACAGGGCTTATATACAGCAACAACTGTAATAGTTTTGATTTTCGTTTACATAACTTTCAGGGCTTATATACAGCCACATATCTAATAGTTTTGATCTTCATTACATAACTTACAGGGCTTATATACAGCAACCTCTCTAACAGTTTTGATCTTCGTTTACATAACTTACAGGGCTTATATACAGCAACTACTGTAATAGTTTTGATCTTCGTTTACATAACTTACAGGGCTTATATACAGATACTTCTCTAACAGTTTTGATCTTCGTTTACATAACTTACAGGGCTTATATACAGCAACTTCTCTAACAGTTTTGATCTTCGTTTACATAACTTACAGGGCTTATATACAGCAACTACTGTAATAGTTTTGATCTTCGTTTACATAACTTACAGGGCTTATATACAGCAACTGCTGTAATAGTTTTGATCTTCGTTTACATAACTTACAGGGCTTATATACAGATACTTCTCTAACAGTTTTGATCTTCGTTTACATAACTTACAGGGCTTATATACAGATACTTCTCTAACAGTTTTGATCGTCGTTTACATAACTTACAGGACTTATATACAGATACTTCTCTAACAGTTTTGATCTTCGTTTACATAACTTAAAGGGCTTATATACAGCAACTACTGTAATATTTTTGATCTTCGTTTACATAACTTACAGGACCTATATACAGCAACTTCTCTAACAGTTTTGATCGTCGTTTACATAACTTACAGGGCTTATATACAGCAGCTTCTCTAACAGTTTTGATCTTTGTTTACATAACTTACAGGGCTTATATACAGCAACTACTGTAATAGTTTTGATCTTCGTTTACATAACTTACAGGGCTTATATACAGATACTTCTCTAACAGTTTTGATCTTCGTTTACATAACTTACAGGGCTTATATACAGCAACTACTGTAATAGTTTTGATCTTCGTTTACATAACTTACAGGGCTTATATACAGATACTTCTCTAACAGTTTTGATCTTCGTTTACATAAGTTACAGGGCTTATATACAGCAACTACTGTAATAGTTTTGATCTTCGTTTACATAACTTACAGGACCTATATACAGCAACTACAATAAGAGCTTAAATTGTTGTTTACATGAATATAATAGGGAGTACATACAGAAACTACTTTGAGATCGTTGGATTTTAAGTTGAGTCTTATTAGGTTTAGGGACAAATAAACTTTGTTGAGGCGATATATAAAAAATAAAAGTATAAGTCTTTTAAAGAATTATCTTTTAGCAGGGTCATACATAATTACCCTGCAACAAATACAAACTGACTGATAGCCTGCTGACTTTACCTGGGCTTTATCTGTATGACCCACCTCAAATCATACTGACATACTTAAGAATATTTTAGTTGTACATTTTTGAAACTATCCAGAAGTTTGATTTATTTTAATTTCACTTTGTTTAAGAATTTGTTAAGTAATAACTATGAGTAAAGTTATAAATTCTATACTACTTATAGTTAATCAAAGTTTATATGGCACTGACTACAGGTTTGACATTTTATTTATAAAAATCACTTTTAGTTCAGCAAAGAAACGGATAAGCTGACTTCAAATAAGTTAAGGTGTTACAGGACACCTTACACCTTATTGGGAGTTACACATTTTTAGGCTGATTTTTACCCTAAAATATTTAAGTTTAGGTAAGTAAGGTGGTAAATTCTATCCTCATTTTTATTGTGATGTTTTTGTTCTCCTACTATAAGTATCCGTAAAGTACAGTTATCTGAGCTATTTGGAAGTTCAGCGATAAAAGCGTTGTTTTCCGAATTGAACTCCTCCGAATCATTTTATAGCAGTCGAATTACCAATAAAAAGCGACTTCAATCATTTTTATTTTGTATTTAATTTAATTTTGAGTTGTTTTTATTTTTATGAATCATTTTAATTTGTTTGATGTTTTATTCATGTGAGAGGTCAAATAGGTTATTGCTTATTTGAACGTCTGTTATGTTTATTTTTTGCTGTGTCTATTTTTTTTTCTTTTTACCACTAAAATGCAGTTATCTTTTTAAATCTATATTAGAGGGTTTATATAGGTTGGGAAAGCATAAGTAAAGCTTTTGTTTGTGTTTTTATTCGTATACTTTGATAAATTAGACACTTTATGTAATACTATTCTGTACTGAAAACATCCCCTAATTGTATTTTCGAAATAACTTACAAATTAAGTGACTCGAGGAATAGCATGTAGTATTTTTTCTTTTTCATAAATACCACGAAAACAATTCTATCTTCAAATCTATATTAGAGGGTTTACAACGTATACTTCCATGTAAAAAAAGAACTAATCTCCAGTAGCATTCTAATTTGATTGCCGACAAATGTTGTACCTTTTTCATATAAAACATTGCACATTTTTAAATTAAGCTTTGGTTTGTGTTTTTTATTTGAATACTTATGAGACTGTTATTCTGTTACCCAAATTGCATATTTGAAAAATCTTACAACTTTTATGCCTCGTTGAGTCATAATCAGCATATACTGATTATGACTCTAGCAACTAGCCACTGTAAACAGATCACACCAGGGTATGCCAAAGTGACCTGAGTATAAGACTACTCAGTGTATATCAAAATTCAAACAAGCGTAATGGTTAACTACCACTAACCAGCGTGTAAACAAAACATACACAAAACAAACACATCTCCGTCCAGAGTCAGTGTTTCGAGCAGTTTTAATTATATGACATTCATTATCTTACAATGCACGCGGCGCCTTTCCCAATATTAGCACTCTGAACTACTTAGTGTAGTTCAAATACAGGAAATATTTCACGCGTTTAATTATCTTTTTTATTAATTTTGAAGAAGACTGATTATTGTTTTGCGTGGTTTGAACAATGTAATTACGGTTCCAAGAATGTTTGAGCCCCCACAACTTCGTTATTGCCTGTGTACCCGTCGTAACTGGTAATCACCAATGTATGTGTATTGCTGAGTGGGTGGGTCATCACCTATGTACGTGTATTGCTGAGTAGGTGGGTCATCACCTATGTACGTGTACTGCTGGGTGGTTGGGTCATCACCTATGTACGTGTATTGCTGAGTAGGTGGGTCATCACCTATGTACGTGTACTGCTGGGTGGTTGGGTCATCACCTATGTACGTGTATTGCTGAGTAGGTGGGTCATCACCTATGTACGTGTACTGCTGGGTGGTTGGGTCATCACCTATGTACGTGTATTGCTGAGTAGGTGGGTCATCACCTATGTACGTGTACTGCTGGGTGGTTGGGTCATCACCTATGTACGTGTATTGCTGAGTGGGTGGGTCATTACCTGCATTATATACTAAATACCTATTACTGAATATGTACTAAATTACCTATAACAGTGTTTTACAGTGCTCTTCTCTCATTGTGTCATAAGTTTTAGTATGGTCTTGTGTGGGAGTTTCATAACTCAGGACTGTTGGTCTCTACACTCCATGAGCAAAAACAAAAGACCGTTTCCCATCATTTCCAAATATATTACTTTTTAGTTTTTAATAATTGACCAGATTAATAAAATGAGGTATTATTAGTAAGTGCTCGATATATTTTTGAAATTTAAAAGTTTTTTTAGTTGTTATTTTGTACGAGTAAAATCTTTCGTATTCGTGTTTCTTATTTTAATATTAACTCTGTTTTTTATATTTTAAATTAATAGTTAGCTTATTTTATAAAGCTATATTGATTGGCAGCGTACAAGATGAAGCCCATCTTAAAAACCTCAGTTATATCCCAAGCAAAGTCAAACAAATTAAATGTTGGATGAGGTCAGGTGATGAACCAATGGCTTTTCATTTGTCTTTGATCTTTTAGTTAATTGCATTTTATAAGTAATACAGTAAACCCTCGATTTAACGGACTATATGGGAAGGGCTCTAGTACATTAAAGCCAATTGTCCGTTAAATAAGAGTGAACTCACATCAAGCTGTTATGAGATTACTACACCAAAATCAAAACTAACTGTGATGCTGCCAGCTAATAGTTAACTCAAAGATTAATAAAATATTCAAATAAATATTGTATAAAAGTAATTAACCTACACATTTTATAAATTCGATTTTTATATAAAAATTCCGCAATAAACTCCATTCAGAATTTTATATAAATACAATTTTTTATAAAATAAACCTGATGTATAGAATTTAAAATGCTGTAATGCAGCTGTAAGCTGTCCGTTAAATCCGAAGTACGTTAAATCGGGGTCCGTTAAATCGATGGTTTACTGCAGTAAGATTCGTTGATTCATAAATCACACCAAATAAAAGTCCATGTGGACCCATATCTTGATGTTATGTGTCTTAAGAATATCTAGACTAGTAAATCAATAAAATCCTTTTGTACATGAGGAATAATTAATTATTTGAAGCACACGAGTCATCCTATATGATTTAAATGGATAAAGGATTGGGACCGTTTCCGTTAATTCACTATCACTACTTTTTCCATTACTTCACTACTACTACTACCACAAACACAGCTTTTTTATTGCAATTACGATTAGATGGCTACTAAGGTTGATCAAATCAAATGTCTGATTTACCGCCGAATGCACTCTCCGTGTGTGTTCTTGGAAAGCGATAATACTCGTATAAGGCTAGTGATGTCAGATTCCTAGCGGATAAGGAATACCACAGTGGACGTAAAAATGATTGGGGAACAGTTTTTAACCTATAGAATATTTATCAAGTGGTAGTGAACTAACGGAAAAGAACCAAGAATTTATCTTTAGAAATTCTTAATTTCTCAACTGTATCTTTCAAAACTCGTAAGATGCAAAATCTCGTTAGTTATGGTAACATTATATACTTCTGTTTGAGGTGATTCTCAAACTAATATAAGTCAGTGGAGAAAGTGACGCCACAATGAGCGACATTGATAAACTTTCTCGTCTCATTAGTGAAAGGAGGTTAGAATAAATATATTTAAACAATTTAATACAGTCTTATGAAACATAATTAATTTACAATACAAAATATTCAAGACCTGCAAGTATTTGTACAGATTTATAAGGCTCAACATTGATGGAATTCTGAACGTAATTTCGAGGTAATTGACCTGTCGTACACAAAATAATTGGCTGTAATTAGTAAAACTCACTACATATCAGCTTATATCTTCATCGGAGAAACCACTTCCATTAGCGAACATTAAGGATTGTTGCATTAAGTAGCTAATTGATTTGTTTATATAATATAATTAGAATTCTTCTTAATGTATTTAATTTGTTTGTATTATTCAAGACCAAACATTAATTGGCGAGTTTGCTGATTTTCGTACCGTCGGTATTCGTTTAGTTTGGCTTAATTTATCGTGAGCCAATGTTCGGTGTAATTCACATGTCAAACTCACGGAAGGACTGTGTTTAACATTTCATCCATTCGTAAGTCAAGAGGTTAAGATTGGTTTTAAATTTTTTATGGAATAAACGTTTTCCTTATGATATTGACGTGAATTAAATTTTTACCTAAACAGATTAACTGCTCCAGCTCAGTTATGGACATTTTATATAACTGAACACTTGAAAACATTGAAATTCATCGTCAAATGTTATGTTTAAAATGTTATCATATTAAGTTTTTAAAACGTGCATTCAATTTCAAAAATCCGAATAAAGATTGTTTTTATTCCGAAGTTTGCAATTTATTTATGTAGTTTTAAAAATATAATCAAGAATAAACATAATTTTTTGGTTCATTTAAAACAGCATGAATCTCCATTTTCTTTTTGTCAAGTTATTTGAATTGTAAGAAATTTACTCTTATCAATTCAGTTATAACTACTTAATTATAACTGTGATAAAAACGCCATGGCCCAGCTTGGATTGGGCAAGAAATATGATCTGCTCAACTGGGAAGCAGTACGTAAAGGTGGGTTTCGACATTTTAAGCGACCGTTCTGGTAGTTTGACTCTCACGATTTGGTGATCTCACAGCTATGGCAGCTACCAAAAAACATCTTAAATAGTGCAAGTAGTTCTAAAGAAAATTAACCGAAAGGTGAGAAGAAGAAGTGAGAAGCCAAGGCAGTGCTATGTTTTATTGATATACATTCCTTAAAAACTGATAATAATAATATTCTTTATTGCCATAAACACAATACATTGCTGTATAGCATGCGTCAAAACTAAGTAAAGTTAAACAAATAAATAGGTTAAAACAAATATATATGTAATAGCCTACACAGGAGTCGTTGAAATATTTGATTTTAGTGCGCAGTCATCTCCAAAAACTCCGATACGCTATAGAAAGCTGCATTGACGAAGAAGCGCCGCAATTTCCCCTCAAACAGTGTTCCGTTGGACTCGCCTCTTATATCTTCCGGTAACGCGTTGATCAGCTTGGCCCCTACTTCGGACGGCAGTGCTTCGTAAGCCCGGAGCCTATGCTGTCCGGTTCTGAGCATGTTCCTCCCCCTGGTGTTGTGATCATGCACGTCCCTTCCCCTTGTTAGTGTATATTTATTATGACAGTATCGAACTGTTTCAAACATATAAAGGGACGGAAGTGATAGCATGTTTAACATTTTAAAACTATTTCTGCAAGAATCTCTAAATCCCAATTTTGCAATAATTCTCACAGCCTTTTTTTGTAAAATAAAACATCTCAAAAAATTAAATCTTGCACAACCCCCCCACAACGTAATTCCATACGATATGTGTGGATATATAAGACCGTAATAGGCCATTTTCAATAATTGGGTGTTACAAAACTGTGCCAAATGTCTAAGAGCATAAATGCCAGAGGATATTTTATCACATATAGCATCTATGTGTGCATTCACGTGAGTCCTCTGTCAAGGTGTATTCCTAGAAATTTGGTCTCATTTACTTCTTCAATTTCAGTATCATTGAGTATTACTGATGGACCGCATTCTTGGAGTGCTCTACGTCCAGAAAAAAGTATGTAATTGGATTTTGACTCAATTAATGTCTAATAAAGATTGAATACAAACGTTCAAATTAATAAAACTTTGTTTTTCCAATGTTTCTTTACAATTTCCGGGGAATGTTATATTTGTATCATCAGCAAATTGTACCATCTGACATTCGGTCAATGAGGACTTTAGATGATTTACATACAATAAGAAAAGGACTGGGCCAATGATAGATCCCTGTGGGACACCATGCTCAACAGTCATACTTTTTGAAAGAAATGTGTTTATTTCCACTTGTTGTGAGTGGTTGTGAAGATATGATTTCAGCCATGAGAGTGGAATTCCCCGTATGCCACTATTGTGTAATTTTGAAATTAGAATTTTGTGATTTACACAGTCGAAGAAGGCTTTAGACAAGTCCAAGAAACCACTAAGACTAGATTCTCTTCTGTCCAGTGCTTCCATGACCGTATCAACTAGTTTAGTTACAGCCTCAATCGTGCTTTTCCCCTTTCTAAAACCAAATTGTTCATTATTGAGAATTTCAAATTGATCAATAAATGAAAGAAGTCTATGTAGGAACAATTTTTCAAAAACCTTACTAAAAATTGGGAGAATTGATACGGGTCTACAATTATTTACAGAATTTGTTTCCCCTTTTTTAAAAATAGGGATAACCTTAGCCTTTTTCATCAGGCTTGGAAAACAACCAGATTCAAATGACAGGTTAACTAGTTTGGTTAATGGGTTCAGTAGATTATGAAAACACTGTTTAAAGGAGCCATGCAGACACACCGTACGTATCCGTCGAATGCTTTGGCTTCAAGTCCCTGAACATTCTAGCCACCTCCTCCTCCACCACAGGAGCCAACCACATGGATGCCTGTACATCCATTGCAGGGACTCGGTTGTTGATCGAAGAAGAACGTTTTCCGACATTTACAAAAACTCATTTAATTTCTCCGCAATTTCATAGGGATCTTTCACTATATTGTTGTTTATCAGCAATTTTTTTGGACCTCCTTGCTTTTTATTTCTAATATTATTGTTTATTATTTTCCTGGTCATTTTTGATAAATTACTAGAGCTTTTTAGTTGTTTACTGACGTTGTATGCCGTAGCTGCTTTAATCACTTTTTTGTAAATTCTTTTGTAGTTTAAAAAAAAATTAAAAGTTTTCACTAGTTGATGTTTTGGACCTTGAGTAATACTCTTTTAATTTTGTTCTGGAAGCCAAAATTCATTCCATAGATATGTTGTCTATGATATCATAGACAACATTTTCAAAACCTATCCAGACATTTAATAACATACAAATGTCGGCGAGCCGGTGGCCGTGCGGTCTAAGGCGTCAGGACTTTGAGCTTGGGTTAGAGATTACGTTGGTTCGAAATCGGCCCCCGGCTCGACTAGAAGATTTATCAGTAATATTCACCTTTTACTGTAATAGTTCACCCCCTTACCTTGTCTGAATAAGCTCTCCACACAGATCAATAGTATATGAGGAATGGGCACAGTAAGGTTAAGAGGGAGGATCGGCCTCTCCTTAAAAAACATTAAATAAGTAGTCTAATAAACATACCAAAGATGGTGAAAATCGTCTGAAATACATAAAATAGCTTGCGATGACTATATCAAAATCAGGGAACAGGGCACAATTTTATTCATCGGGAACTTAGCAAATCAAACAAATTTGTAAAACTTATGAAGTAATTTGGATTGACTTCATTAAATAAGATCCATTCAAGGTGTTGTTTTACTTTCAACATTGATTGTACCTATAAAAGAGGAGAGAAAATGTAAAATTTATAGTGAAAAAAATAGTGATTTTCTATCACACAGCAAAATCCAGCTTTCACAACCATTCAACATCTGTCTCTTCGATTGAATGAAGAAAAGAACGATAAGAAAGATAATCCCCTCAGAAAAGAACGTAATGAGCAATCATTAAATCATTAGCTATGTGATCCATAGTTTTTCGGCTCCGCAATCACATGGCTATTATTTACCATTCTCTACTCACACACACATGTACGAACGAATACTACATTCATAAAGGGAAGTTTCATTCTACCGAGGACAGTCATAGGGCCTGATACCATACACTTGTGCTGACCGTCAAACATGTCCTAACTTGGTTTTAGGTAAACATTAGTTTGAGATTCAAGGAACAAAAAATGAATTCGAAGTTTAATTTTAATAGTTCGACTAAAACATAGTCGAAGTTTAATTAGCCATGAATTTAAGTTATTAAAATTACACACTTATTTACTTATTGTTAATAATTTTAAATTAATAATATTTAAACCTACTTTTTCTATTTAATACTTGTGAGGTATCTGATGATACTGTTGAAAGGCTTCACAACAATAAAAGTTTTAAATATTGCCTTAAATAAGCTCCACCGTCGATTTATAAATGTGATATTGCAATTTAAATATAGCAAGATAATATGTTACATGATACTGTGACTATAAAGGATATACGTTCAGATGGAATTTTAACATTTTGTATTTTGGTGCAGTCGCGATTATTTAAAATAGTTCTTTATATTGAAAAGCATTTAACAAACAGTAACGAATCGTCGATGTTTTCGTACTGTGAGGCAACTTTAACGCGTGGTTTGTCGGTTTCGCAGGTTGCCTGACCTCGTGTAGAAAATGTTAAAACATTTCAAGCATTATATATTTCAATACTCTCTTTCCGAAATATCAATCTGAAAAACCTCGAAGCTTTTTCATGATTGGAACTTAATTCATGCATTCAGTATTTTTATGAACCAAATATGTAAACAAATTCGACTAAAACAAGTTCCATTAACTTTTTTACTATACTTCAATTAATTAATAAATTCCATAATTTTCTGAAATTAATAAAATTTGTTCTAAAGTTTAATTAAACATATTTGTTTCACGAAAACAAAAAAAATGCTCCCTGGAAGTCTTAAAATTAGCCTATTATAGGTTGATATTCCCTCATTTGGTATATGTTGTAAGACTGGGGAGGCTGTTATAAGTACAAATTAGAGTGATTCTTTCGACTTCAAAGGAAAACAGTTAGATCGATATAAAAAATTGAAATTTTGGATTTAGTCCTGTACTGCCGCTCAAATTGTACTTTAGTGCGTGACTGGGATACTCACCGCTATGAAACTAGAGGTAGGGACAACTTGTCGGCTCAGCAACACAGAACATCGGCTTTTGATTTCCTGACATCACAGGTCATATTAATCAATAGGCTTCCGGAAAGCGTCAAACAAATACAAAATCAAAATAAATTTAAAACCTAACTAAAACGCCTCTTGGTGATAAAAACGTTCTACTCAGTTGACGAATTCATCACTATGATTAGATTTTTGAAAATCGTCCACATCAAAAAGAGGCCTGATGTCGAAATGGATAAATGAATGAACGTATGAATGTCACATTTGTATGTTTGAATAGATGATGGGTGAGAGAATAAAATTATTTTAATGTTTTCATAAGATATATTACATTGACGTTTGTGATACCATTTATACTGGTTTTATGCAATAAATCTTATTATTAACATTATTTTTTTAAACCCTTTTACTTTTATCTAAGGGCAAATTCGGAATGTTCCAAAAGGAAGATAGGAATATCAGTAAGTTCATATTGATATATTAAAGTAAAAAATTATTATTTCAAGTTTCCTTAACTTAACAAATTGCAAAAAAGAAAGTAGGACCTATCGGAAAATACAAAATTTTGTCAGGCAGAAAGGCCGCTCCTCACGGAGACTCTCGGTCCACGTGTGGGCCTGGAATATAAAATTATACAGGAGTGATTTATAGCAAAATACTCACAGGAATACTGTCACAACAGTCTAAAATATCTCCTCCTTGCTTGTATGTACGAATGTAAATCTACAGATACATTTGTAATTGACACTCTCACATAATTTATGAAGAACAGGAGCTAATTTAATATTCCAGAATTGAGTTTCACATAAACTAAAACCCCAGTTTTGATGGGCGTTCGTAAACATCTTGCTGTAGGTAGTCATTGTCATAACATTTTGGACAATGATACAATATTTGAAAGGTTTCACAGCCTGATCGACTATGTTCATGAAATTAACTTTACACATTATATTAAAATAAACTTTGTAAGGGAAAATATAATACGGTTTTAATTTCACTATAAAAATAAAAAATCCCTCTTATAACCCTTTCAAATTTCCTATTCTACAGTGTTCGTCTGTTTTATAAGAGAATTGAGGGGACTAATCAGAAAGACATTAGACATTATTTATCTTATTAAAGATCTGTTCGAGTTGCGAGCAGCACCTAGGGTCTGAAAAGGGATGCTCGAGTTGTGACAACCTACCTGCATCAGTGAAGTAAAGACGTTCCAAAGATTATAAACATTAATTCTGAAACTAACTTTAATATAATGAATTTATATATAAATACTAAATATAAAACAACTGACGATATTTCGAATCTTCAACCAACGTCCAACAAAGAGTACTGTAGTACAAGTGAAATTACTATTTTTCCTGAAATTGGCCATGAATGACGGTATGTTTTCTACACAATGAAATTATTTTGATTGAATACAAAAATAACTAAGCGCGTCCGTTTGTGAAGTACAAAATGAAGTTTTGAAAAACCTCGTATATTTGTGATTAAAAATAGAGATTTTATGAATGTTGCACAGTATCAGATTCTCTACCAGTTTTATAATTGGGGTCCACTATACCCCCTTGGTCCATTTAAAAAGGCTCATGCGTGTTTGATCATGCATTTTTATGAATTGGCGTTAAATTTGAGTTCAATTTTAACAGATCAGCTATATGGACATTTTAAAATTTTCTTCTGTGGACTAGTACGATTTGTTGGGTTATTATAGTAATCGATAATCGATGTCTGAATCTCTAAACGTCATTCCGAAAGTTCAAGCCTACTCCTTTATAGTATTACTTATATGCATAAGCACATTTAATAATAGTTTTTTAATTAGCATAATACGTGTTGGTACATATACAGTACAAGTAAAAGTCACACAACACAAATTTATTACAATATAAGCACAAAATGCACAAATATATTACAATACAAGTACAAAATTCTTTTGTGATTCTTTTGTGATTCCCTCTGGTCTGAGGAAGGTGAGCGTGGTTCACCGAAATCGATCACCATAATATTTTTGCATTTTGTACTTGTATTGTAATATATTTGTGCATTTTGTGCTTATATTGTAATAAATTTGTGTTGTGTGACGTTTACTTGTACTGTATTTCCCACGCCACCAAAATCAACAAACCCTCAATTAACGATTGGTTTAAAATAATACAAATGAAATACATTAAGGATAATAATAATAATATAGAAACAAATCAATTCGGTACTTAACGAACAAACATTGAGGATCGCTAATGGAATAGGTTTCTCCGATGAAGTGATATGTAGTGAGTTTTACTAATTAGTAATTACAGCCAATTATTTTGTGTACCACAGGTAAATTACCACAAATTACGATCAGGATTCCATCAATGTTAGCCTTATATACCTGTATTCAAATTAGTTCGGCAATAAGAATGAAAATATTTCTGGATACGTATACCTTAATTTTTGTTTTTCTTCTGTATTAATACAATTATTGTTGTCAATATATTAATGATATTTTGTTTCTTTTACATACAGTTTTTTAAAATTAGTTTTATATCCATTGAGAACAGTGTAATTCATGTTATTTTTGTAATCTCCGTTTACTTATGTTTATTTAATAATCTAAAAATGTATGTTAATTTAAGTTTCTGCGTTGGTTATTATACAAAATGCTTGATTCTTAAGAATATGTTTTGTAATGACAAGTAATGAAGGATAAATGGAAAAATACTTAGTTAATGGTAAACTACGGTTGTAGTTACAATTTTTTAGTTTCTACTTTATGGCAATACATTTTCTGAATGTAACATACAGAAAGGCATAGATAATGATTTCATCCGCATTGAATAATTATGGATTGAAACTTTTAATTATTATTGATTTTTTAGTGAAATTAAACAAGGAGACTTAACAAAGGTTGAAAAGATGATGATTTGTTGTCCATTAAGCAGTATGTATATCTATTAATAATGTGCTTTCTTTATATAAAAATAATAACTATTTAACTGAAGACGGTAAACGGATTCGAATTGTGAATTTTGAATGAAAAGTGTGCGAATTTGGCTTTAAGCATTTAGTATTACATACTTTTATATAGCAATCAGGTGTGCACAACTTACTGATAAGGCTACGATCTATGGACGGGGTTGTTCTGGTGAAATTAGTTTTCAGAAGCTACATTGAAGTAATGTAATATATGATTCATGACTAGTTAGTATACATCATGAAGGGTATACAATACTAATGAGATGCCAAGAGTTGAACTGCACAATACACTCATAAAGTAATGACCTCCTAAACATAAATATACAAATGTTGTATTAAAGTGTTAATGTTTATTAGAGAGTGTAATAAGCACATATATGTAACTAATAAGCATAATGATAAATAGAACATAATAGGTCATTAACAAATAAGTATAAATAAATAAATAAATGTACCATGTAGCGTAGGAGATGGAGGACATAAAAATTGCTGAGACACTATTTATGTTAACGCAGCGTCAGAGATGAAAATTATCTGGTATATTACAACCAGAACAAGAACTACTAGGGTGAGCCGGTGGCAAAGCGGTCTCAGGCGTCAGGACGGAGCTTGGGTTAGAGATAGCGTTGGTTCCAATCCGGCCTAGACTGGAATATTTATCGGTAATATTCACCTTATATTGTACTGGTTCACCCCCTTACTCTCTTTGAGTAAGTTCCTCGCATAGATAGATAGTATATGGGGAGTGGGCACATTAAAGTTAAGAGGAGAACGGCCTCTCCTTAAAAAAAAAGAAATTTCTCTGTTTTTAGTGCATGTATATTTAAATTTTTTAATTTTAGATCTCACACAATTGAAATATTTTAAATATGTAAGTGAATAAAAAAAGTGTTTATGATGAGAAGAAAAAAAGGTAAAATGTGTTAGGTTGATGCAGGACATAATTCAAGTAATTTGTCCAACACCAACAACAATCCAAATATTTTACATTACATGATCCTGAACTTAGTTTTTTAGCTAGCATTTTATATGACGGCAGAAATACAAAATATCTGAATATCACACAGCACTAATTTATTTATAAAACGCACAAACGCTGATTGAAGTGTTAACCACGTAGCCAACATTTAACAACCATCGTTTCAGAAATATTTGTGCATATTGTACTGTTCATAAGCATCGTGATGAATATGTGCTGTAAGGCGTACATTTGTTTTGTATGAACTAGGTGTAATATTTGAAAATTAATAAAAACTAGAACTAGTTCTATATAACCTAGAACTTGACCATTGTTATATATTACTTGAATATATAATACTTTTAGAGGAAATGGCTTAGAACGATGGAACATAATGTTAGCCTATCATAAGCTCAACAGATAAGCACGTTTAACATAGAGTTATAAATCATTAAATTTACATGAAATGTAAACTGTAAAAACTCAGTCTAATTGGAAGTAATAAGTGAAAGTCTGAAACCTGTCCAATCAAAAGCAGTAAACAGAGAAGACGAGGGATTAGACTTAAAATTGGTAATTATATAACATTTATATTAATGTACATATTTATATTCCTTATTTAAACATTTTTACCAAAAAATAGATGGTGGATGCTTTAAAATAACATCGGTTTAAAAATATCAAACGATGGAATTGTTTCAAATAATTAATGAATATTTTTATAAAGTGTTTATGATAAGAATAAAAATAAAAATCTGCTAGGATGAACAATGTTTAAAATCGGAATTTCAACACTGTTTCAACAAGTTTTTGTCCTAAAGTTCAAACTAATATATATAAATTAGTTATATATATTAGTTAAATGTACGTGCGCGCGTGTACACAGAAAAATCTCAAACGTATCTTCGTCCTTCAGAAAAAAGCCATACGAATAATAGCAAAACTCAGATTTAGAGAGTCGTGCCGAGATGCCTTCCGGGAACTTGGTCTGCTGACACTGGCTGAGCTGTACATTCTGGAAACTGCACTCTTTTGCAAGTTCAAGAGCCACCCAATTCAGGGTAGGGATGTTCACAGTTACAACACAAGATCCAGAAGTGTGTACAGAGCAGCGCAGATTGGCAAAAATGGCTCGCCTACCCTCTCAGATGGGAGTTTCCATTCTGAACAAAGTCGCGGAAGGAATTCGATTCGAAAATTGTAAACCAAAATTTAAATAAAAATTAAGACGCTTTTTAGTGTCAAACGTGTTCTACTCGGTGGACGAGTTCAAGGACTACATATAGGTGTATCATCGGCTTGAGATCAAATTTATTTTCGCGATTACAAATCTTGTTGTATGGCTGAAGTGTCGACACCACAATGTTTTTTCTGTTTTATTTTGTAAATGCTTTTGACGCAATATTTGTATTGTCCTACAGCAATAAAGAATTTTATTATTATTATTATTTATTATTATGTGTTTAAAATAGTAATGGAATGAAATCTAATGAAATCATGAAATAGAAGAATTAGTGGTAATTACAGAATACTCATCCCAAGTTCAATATAAATGTAATATTTTAAAATAAAATAGTTATTTTGTTAAAACAATCTCTTCTCACTTGTCACACCATTTCGTTTTTGGTTTCAAACTGGTAACTGAACCGCGTAATAAATGGCTGAATTAATTAGTAATGTATGCTACATAAAAAGCACCCAGTGTATGCGGACGGCGTGTGGGAACTTGGCGACAAGACAACGTCACATCCAGTGGGTGTTGAGTGACGCCACACGGCGTAGGCCATACACTAATGGACCACTCGCAGACCGCCAGCCTAATTGATGGCAGGATTAAATCTCTCGCCCAGACACACGGTGGTCTTGGACAGACCGTTTCCTCATTTTTTCATCCTCGTATAATTCTTTAATGGTAGTTCACTTGGTCTTTTAGGTAATGTGTGACCTATAAGTCGTTTATCGTAGTAGAAACCAGCCCTAGTGGCAGTAAGAGACGGGACACGCGTGACAAGGTTCGTATACAACAGGTTGCCTCATACAAGCACGCATCGTATCGCACAGGTAGCATTTACGTCATAATTGTGAAATCATATGATTTTAATATTTATATTATTTAAGAGTTACTAATTACATATAACTCAGCAACACATGAAAAACAATTGCTGCTTAAAACTGATATTAAAATATCAGAAATGTTAATACTCTAGTTCTAAAATAATCTTGAAAGCAATATAGTAATTGTTTTTAGTGTGTGGTTTTAATTGTTCAGCACGCTGTGTTGGAGGCACAGAGTAAGTAATATAAAAGTAAGTAATACTCTGTGACGTCACAACTCGGCTTATATAGACCATATGAGAGTGAGGCAACCTGTTGTATAGGAATCTTGCACGCATGATTGGTAGAACATGATTGGAGATTTCTAATGCTTCAAGTGTTTAAGCAACCAAACACTACGTTTCTACAGGTATAACATTCCTGTTGTCTTTTTACATTTACAACTAGGGGGTTCTCCCTTAAAACATAAGATCCCTAACAAATCTAACAAACTACATGCTTAGGCCTATATACTACGGTTGACTGTTAAGAAAGCAACGCGTTCTTAAAAAATATCATATATAACAATCATCAAATATGAAATACAAAGAATTCAAAATATGAATATGCTCAACAGAGCAGGTTATTAAATAGAACACATAGGCTATTCAACGTATCCAATCAGCATGTCAACTCACCAGGCCGGGGAACTACAGTAGTTGCCTCCAACATATATTAGACAGCAACCCCTCCCCTATCGAAGCTCCCGTATTGTGTGGTGACTTTAAAGCACGGTTTGTTGTTCCCGTGTGAGTGCATAACCTCGGTAGCATATATTTTATATGTACATTTATATAATAGGCACTAGGTACTTTTATTTAATTTAAAGTAGTAGTACTTTTATTTATATGAATGTGACCATCAAACATACGTAAAAGTGACTTTTATTTTAAATGATCGTACTTTTATTTACACTAGATGCAGTAGTGCCTTGACCAAGTTTGGAAACCATTAACTCTAGATCTCATTTCGAACATGAGTTTTATGTAAATGAAACATGTATTAATTTCACGTCAAAAGATGTAAATCAAATCAAATCAAATCAGTTTTTATTGCAGTGGACATTTAACATGTATTGCAAAAGTCAATTGTATTTTAAAAGATATTTTATGTCTAGTTAAAAAATTTGGTTTCACCCACACTACAAAACAATCTCTCAAACATACAACATTTCTGCACATTTATACATCCAATTTTCCCACCTCCAGTTCCGGTGTCAGCCTACCCACTGTGTGGTCTCCAAGTTATTCGCCAAAAACTCACCCACACTATAAAAAGCATGGTAGGCTAGGAAGCCTTTTAATTGAGTTTTAAACGCCTTCAGCGTTCTGGCGATTTTTATACAATTTGGTAGTTTATTGTAAAGATGGACACCTGCCTCTGAGGGAAAATGCTCGTAAGTAACTGTTCTGTGCTTCCCAGTCCTATAGTTGTCCCTGCCTCTGGTGCCATATTCGTGAATGTCACGTCCCCGAATCAAAGCACACTTAGAAATAAAAAAAGTTGTTGTTTCTAAAATATAGAGGCAAGGTAAAGGCAAGATTCTTAATTTTTTGAAGATTGGCTTGCATGATTCTCTGAAATCAACTTTTTCGATTATCCGAATCGCTCTTTTTTGTAATCTGAACACTATCAAGAGCTGATTACTTGCACCGGCTCCCCTCAGCACTATGCCATAGACTAGGTGGGGATAAATTAACTCATCAGGTTATATTTAATTTTCCATATAGGTTTATTATATAGGTTTAGGCAACATTATATAATTGAAAACTTTATATATACTCTATTGAAATCACTATAAACGATTGGTTCACACATTTTATCATATTAACGATCATAAAAATACATTATTTGCTATACTACTTTATAATGGAAACAGAACAAATACTTTCTTCATGGAACTTAAACATTGTAACTTAAATAAGAAAATTTTGTAATCAGCAGAATAAACGCCTAAAATTGTTCAGTTGAGTCTTACAACATGTTAGCTGAATAATGTGTTACTAACTTCTTCCACTTTTATAAAAAATTAAACTTTTCCAACATTCATTCGTGTGAAACTTATTTAATGAGTGAATCGCCAGCTCAATGTAGATTTGAATGTTGTATCTACTGACTCAAGCGTCGGCAAAACTATTTCGTATAATACGTTAAAATGCAGATTGAGAGTACTATCACAGCTCGTTAGAGGTCTCATCGGTCATTGTGGTCAGGATTACGCCTTGACGTGTCTCAGTAGCAGTCATAGACACCTGATGGTAATGGTAGTCAGTAATTAGTGCTCATATAGTGTTGCCCCTGGCGGACACTGTAATTGACTTTCACTGTACGTGCAGATTGACGCGCTCTTACACCTTTACAGGTTTGCTCCAAGAATGTGTTCCTTTGGAACGGATCAACCGATTTGTGTTGGAACGAATTATCTGCTTAACCGAAATGTATTTCCTTTGATATATTCTGAGCTATAACTTGAGCTAGCTTTATAATATCTTGCTTTTAACGGACTAAGTAGATGCTTTATGACTTCCTGGTAGGTTGTTTGCTATAGTTTACGTGTTTATCACCTGAGAATAGTTCGATTTTCAAAACCAAAACCCCCATTCTTGTTTAATTACAGACTATGATCTTACAAATTATAGACCAATATCCATGTGACCTCTTTATTTGACATATTGATTCGTCGGTGAATGTTCTGTGTTCTTCAAGCGAGCTCACGGGGATGTTGCCGTCTCCTCCATGAACATCATTCGATGACGAAGATCATGGGTTTACACTTGGGCAAGAAAGAACCTTCGATGTTTTCTGTATTTACGTGTGACAGTATCATTTACCAACATGTTTTACTAACGTGATAGATATTTTTTATAAATTACATAAATGTATTTAGTTTGTCGACATTTTAAACTGAGAATATATCAAATTAAACATTCTGAAGATTTATACAACGCTTATTAATAAATTGATATTCTCTAATTGAATTATGGACTTCAGTTTTATTAATTTAATACTTCAATACAGTGTGTTGCATCATGAATTTTCTTTAAAGTTTGCAAATTTTCCATGACTGTACGTTTATGATTATTGTTATTGTCTATCATTATTGTTATTGTCAAGCAATTATCATCAAACCTTGAATAGCTCAGTTAATATTTGTATATATTCTATTGAAAAGAGTGTCAAGACCAACGACGTTCTTGCTTTTTAAAAGACAATCATTACAATTAAAACAGCTTAGCGTGTTTTGTTAGTATAAAAATTATTGAAATAAGACTATAGTGTCCACATAAATATTCTTTAAGGAGGCATATTTTGTGTTCTAAACACAAGTTAAATCCGTTCCTGTTTTATAACTTAATTAAAATAACAGATAAGTTTATACCGTACTTAATTCAAGCACGTTAAAGTTAGTAATATTTCCATTAGTTTTTAGTTTTTGGAGTCTGTTGGTTTTATTGTTTTACGTTCATGTAGTTACTTCTGATTGGCACTGTAGGTTATTTATGACTTGCGTGGTACATCAAGTTTATTCCTATTGCACTGTATGATATCTGTGAATGATTTTATTTTGAAACCACAAAGACGATGTTTTTTTCCCTTTATATTCAATAAATATTCGATAAATCCTTAGTCGCCAATACCTTTAAACTTGACATAGTTGTACTTGTCTAACCTTGTGAAGATATAATCCAGTTTTAAAGTGATGGATAGGATCTGTGAGTTACATTTTCTCTCTAACTTAACCTGTTGCGTTACTTTCTAATCTGATAAGTTGGAACAGTTTTTCAGCCTATTTTGTTGATCTCATTCAGTTTTCGATTAGCAAACATCTAGTTAAATCGTTTTATACCCTTTATCGACATCTGGCCAGCTGTGTTTTTTTCTGTTCAACAGCAGCGGCTCTGATTGAGCAACTATTCACTGCGAACACATGCAATGTAACCACGTGACATGTCAATTCAATTTAAATCAGCTGTTTTCCATTCCCTCCGCCTGCCGGTGCCATTTGCATCAAGTCCTAGTCAGACGCAAGCACAAACGATCTCAGCAACCACATTTGTAAGGCAGTCAAAATGTACGAACAAAGGAATAACGACAGTGAGTAGAAACTCGCTTGAGTTTTGTTGTGCTACTCAGGGCTGGATTGAAACGGGAGAGTCCCCTTAGTGATCCAACCACGTATTACTTTCTACCAAAACCGACCTATTGGAATTTTGAAAGTAATCCCAGATCTGTTTAAAAGCTGGCTTAAAGAGTTAAGCTGCTTTTGAGATTACTGAAATAAACCAAGTCTCTTCTGTTGGTTGTATTTAGGTTCCCACTATCTGTCTACAGGTCTACCAGTACAAAATATCTAAACGATACGTTTAAACAATTTAAAAGTTTATTTTAGGAACCCATGTTTTTTCTAGCAAATTTAAGGTAGTGGGAAATGCAATATTTCTATTAAACTGTAGTTTATTTCTAGAATACTGATATCCAGTGATTGTATATGGTGAGTAATGACAGAAACAGATAGTGATATATCTCAAATACAACAAGAATGGCAAATTCAATTTTGTCACCTGTTGGAAATAAATTCAAACCGTCTAATAACTATCTAGCATTATCTTTTTACGTTATAATTGTCATGGAATTGAAGTCTCTTACACGAAACAACATCGATTTATTAAAGTATATTCTAACGTAGCAACTGTAATAGAATTTAAGACTCACATTTAACAACGGTGAGTTATGAAAGTGTCTTCTCGTAGGAACGTCATAGAGTTTAAGTATCTCCCGTGTAACAGCGTAGAAGCAATAAAGTTTCTTTTACGTTACAATTTCCATAGAGTTTAGGTATCTCTCGTATAACAGCGTAGAAACATTAAAGTTCCATAGAGTTATTAACCCACTCGCCCGCCCATACACGTACAGTGGTATTGATCCACCCGCCCGCCCATAAACGTACAGTGGTATTGACCCACCTGCCCACCCATATACGTACAGTGGTATTGACCCATCCGCCCGACCATACACGTAAAGTGGTAGTGACCCACCCGCCCACCCATACACGTACAGTGGTATTGACCCACCCGCCCACCCATACACGTACAGTCTTATTGACCCACCCGCCCACCCAAACACGTACAGTCTTATTGACCCACCCGCCCACCCATACACGTACAGCCTTGCATTTCAAAAGTCTGTATGGTTGTAAAGTGGTGATGACTCACCCGCCCGCCCATACACACACAGTGGTATTGACCCAACCGCCCACCCATACACGTACAGTGGTATTGACCCACCCGCCCGCCAATACATGTACAGTGGTAGTAACCCACCCGCCACCCATACACGTAAAGTGGTATTGATCCACCTGTCCGCCCAGACACGTAAAAGCGGGCGGATCTCTCTAATATAATAGCGTCGGAGCATTAAAGTCTCTTCTAGGCAGCTACTGTCGTGTTTAAATCTCTCATGTAACAGCGTAGAAGCATGAAAGTTTCTTTTACGTTACAATTGCCATAGAGTGGAAGTATCTCTCGTATAACAGCGTAGAAGTATGAAAGTTTCTTAAAATTTACAATTGCCATAGAGTTTAAGTCGCTCTAATGTAATAGGGTCGAAGCATTGAGGTTTCTTCTACGTAGCAACTGTCATAAAGTTTAAACCTCTCTCATGTCATTAAAGTTTCTTCTTCGTAGAAACTGTCATTGAGTTTAATACCTCTCATGTAATGGCGTTGAAACATTAGAGTTTTTTTCCCATTGCAATCATCAAAGAGTTAAGTCTCTTGCGTGTAGCAACTGTTGAAGTGTAAAAGCCTATTTTACGTAATAACGTCGAGTCATTAAATTATCTCCAACGTAGCAACTGTCATTGAGTTTTAAGCTTCTCAAAAATAACATTGGAGAAGTATGAAAGGGCTATCTGCGTATCAATTGTCGTATAGTTTAAGAATCTAGCATTTAATAATGGCTCACCTCAGCACTAAAAGTCACTACTTAGCAACTGTCGTAGAGTTCAAGTCTCTCACGTGTAACACCATCTAGTCATTAAAGTCTCTGTGAGGTGCGTTTGAAAGGCCGGAGGTGGTTAACATAACACGATTTAAAACGTACAGTTCTGCTTTAATAACATTTAAAACCTGTCAAATGTGTGTTTGGAACGATATAGCACGTCTCTTATACAATGCTGAAGCATTTAAGTTTCTTCCACGTAGTAATTGTCATAGTGTTAAAATCACTCGCACGTAACAACATAGCATATAATCAACGTAGCATTAAAAGTCTCTCCCATATAGTACTTAAGTCTCTTGAATGATTATCAGAAATTTCCACACACATAAAGTCGAACTCTAACATTGCTTCACTATCTACCATCTTTATTCTCTTTCCCAGCAGACAAGACTCTGGGTGGTCAAGACTTTGCACACAGGTACCAATGGTCTAATTACATTACTGGTAGCTAAACAGAATGTAAGATAAGAGCGGACTTCCTGGTGATAACTTCCTTCATGAGAGACAACTGAAACTTATTTACTCTTTGTGTGTGCAGGACTTTGAGTTATTCGTTCACCCTAGTAATGTTTTTTTTGATTTTTCGATCTACTTTTTTTATCGATCTACTAATTTATTGATGTTTCGAAAAATACATTTCATAAAATTGAAAAAGCTATTCATTTCAACTTCAATTTATAATTCATGTATTCAATAATCTACCAAACTATAACCTAATTTCATTTAAGATTGTTATTCGTTAATAAATACTTTATTATGTATATGTATCCTGTCATGCCATTAAAAAGACAACACTTCTTTACCATTCGAAGTATTTAATGCGGAATGCATTCCTATATCAAGCAAAATGGTTTGGGACATAGTTTTATTTTGCAATGTGAAATGTTATACAAGTTAAATTGAAACATTCTTAAACATATTTTTATAAGAAATAGATTAAAACCTGTAATATGATATTCCTTCAACAAACAAAATATTTATAGGATTTGAGTTAAGAAGCTATGAGATAAAGAAATCATGGACGCCAACAGCTGGGCGTCGTAAGACAACATCAATACTGACACAAAAACAGCTGTGACGGATGCTGTTGTCAGCACAGTCACAGTTACTTCTAATGTACGGCGATTCCACTGGCGATAGATCTAAGGAACTCACAGTGCTTGTATCGTACTAAATATGTGCAGAACTGTACGTGTAAACGGCATTATGTTGACCACCCTCGGCCGTCAGAATGGCTCCCTACATCAATGACGGGTTCACTAACATATGTTCAACCGGTTAGTTTTAGAATTTAATGAGGATCTCTTTCCTCACTGCGTTCCTTTTCCTATACTGTTATCTCTCAGAGAATCACCCTTAGTCTAACGAAATAATTTACATGTTATACAAGTCGATTTGCATAGTGACTAAATGATCCAGGTAGATGTGGACGTTTAACTTCATATTACTTGATGGCGTTGAGTTTCATATTGATTTGAGTGAAAAATAGTTGGAAAATATTATTTAAATATACCTAACTTCTTTAGTGGGTGAAAAGAAATTTAATGGAATACTGGATATTTATGAAACTTTAGAAAGTGATTGGCAATAAATTGTTGAATGTTTACTTGATATCGTGTTTGGCTTCGTAGACTTTAGAAGATGCCAGCAGAGATATAGTAAACTTGATTCCATGGAAAGATATTATCGGTGAACCAGGGGAGCAGGTCTTTTGGTCGTTCGAAGTGAGGGACGTTTTTGAAAATCAGACTAATTGGCAGTATTTTTGGCAATTAGGACAGGCAACTTTCGGACTAAGGAAGGGACATAGAGTAAAATGTCCAGTGCTTGTGGTATCCACCTTTGTATGGTAAACATTTGTCTTAGTTTTGTGAAATGAATTTGTAAACACATTAAGTAAAGTAGTGTTTGGTCAGGGAGGAACTGTGCTTAACTGTTGTTCGTGATTACGTAAGAAGGTATGGGTATGGGTCATTAATGGTTACGTAATTTAAAAGCCACGTGTGTGTGTGTGTGTTTGTGAGTACAATGTAGCTTTAGGCCTACTGAAGGTCTGGAATTCAAGTTTGTAAGTTGTACTTGCCTAAAAGCAATGGCAGCATGAAGCGTGAAATTAAGGTAGCTTAGCCTGATTTGGATATGATATTATGAAAGATATTTGTATATTCATTAAATAATAATTGATCACAATGTCTTGATTTAGTTACACTGACGACAGTATTTCAACAGACGTAAGCTATATTTATTATATTTCATAAATGTAAGACTTTGTCCGGAAAATTTAAAACTACTATTCATTTATATGACAAAGGAAATAGACACCTCGTCTTAAATTACTGAACAATCTCTTTCATTTAAGTTATGCTAATGTTTTTTAGAAGGTAATGAAAGATTTTATGTACAAGATAACGTTTTTAGCAATTGTCAGTATAGTATTAGAAACAGTCTGACTGTGATTTTGGCACTTTGTGATTTTGTAATCACTTTGGCATTTGTGAAGTCCGTAAACTGCTCAGTGTATGGAACAATATGCAAGAGTGGAAAGCACCTATAGCGGTTTTCTTCCATTCAGTATGCAGTACTTCAAGAGATAGCGTTAGGTACAATTTGATAATAGTGTGTGCTAATGGTAAATTTAAGGGTAAACCATCATATATATTTGTTTGCTGATGACAGAGCATTTTTTATGCCTGTAATCATTGAGAGGGAAATATATCTATCACAGAATCGATCTTGGAAGATGAATTAGCAAATGTTAAAATTCGTTTAAAAGAATTAAAATGTTGCAGAGTGTTAGAAACAGTTTTTTGATTTTTATATGGAATGTTTTGGTCTTTTGCATCTCTTAAGGTGGCCGTTTTAGAACTGCCAAGCCAACGCTGGAAAGAGGACAACCCTACATTATACATACAATCTTACCGTCCACGGGCTAGAATAAAAATACTAGGTACTATTTGAACTGTACGGTTGGTGTTTTTTATAGTGATCACTCTATAATTACTAAAGATGCAATAAAGTAGACCATACTATGATATTACAATTTTTTAAATGTAAAATAGCCAAGAATGGTATTAAAAGTTTCGTATATTTAACTTTAAAAAATCTTTAAAATACTCAATCTTTTACAAAAAATAACTTGAAGTCCACTCAAACAGTTCTTCATCTATCAAATAACACTTAGTGTTACGATAAAAGCATTATTACGGACCGAATCCTTTTAAAAGAAATCCATGTTTTTGGGGGTTCTTCGCGGAGTGGAACCTTAACTTATTAAGAAGTCGAATTCACAACAAGTCCATCCCATAGCTAATAGGACGAAGATGACTTGTTCATGTAGATGGCATTAAATTAAGTCTAGGTTTTTGGCGGTGCGACAAAATCCAACGTACGTCACGGAGCTGCCTGACAAAACACAGCAACAATGGACGGCAAAAAGCGGCTGATTCGACAACCACATTCCAGGACGACTTTTTAACCTGTCAGTCTTCCAAAACGCATAACCCCAGAAGGTCAGACAGACTGGGCAAGAGTCATTCTTCTCATTGTCAAACGAATGAGAGTGGACACTGAAGACCCTCTTGTCTTCTCCTTACGCGAGGTGTGCTGTCGTGAAATCGAATGCTGAATAACTTCTCTCAGCAATATTATGCCTTAAAAATATCTGTAGGCTTCATATGAAACCATATGATGTATACAAATCAGGTACAGCCTTGCATTTCAGAAGTCTGTACGGTTGTAAAGTGGTGATGACCCACCCACCTACGCATACACGTACAGTGGTGACGACCCACCCACTCACAGGGTTGATATATGACCTCAATATACCCTGGGTGTAATTCAACACTTGTAAATTAAACATCTATTTTTTAAGGTATACAAGAAACATGCATATTTAAGGTATTTTTTAAGTACGTGTAATTTCCTAATACCTTATTACGGTGCTTACGTATTGTCAATTGGTAGACTTTTAGTGTTTATTCTATCATAAACAAGCCTACAGAACAAAAATGGTCATTGCAGGTGAGGGGAACTGTGCCTTCAGTAGTCATCTCTCCCCGCTGAAAGTTATACAAAATTTAATTTTTTAGTAGATAAATATATATCACATCACATTTTTTCTAGATAAATATAATGTACAACGAACGACTAAACCTAAAAACAAGTATGCATTTTTTAGGTGTTGAAAACATAAGATTTACATTAATAATCACTTTGCATATCTGTAGAAAATACGCACACATTCAATGGACGGTGGCCATATTGCTGATTGCGAGGCTATCATGGCTTTCGATAAGGCTAACTAAGCTGCCCATTCTTATTTGGTTTTTTCTATTCATCATATATAGAAATAAATATATTGACTCGTTCTACTAAAGAATCATTTACTTTATCATTAACCGTGAAATGATCCTGAGCAAAGATGGATTATTTATGAAGGAAGTGGATAAAACGTTTATATCTACCAAAGTTACTTGGGGTGAGAATTATCGCCAGCTGGGGGAGATTTATTACTACTTCATTTATATCTGTTGGCCAATCAGGAGAGCCTAATTAACGGGTCTGACCTAGAATGTTAAGCATTCTTGATAACACAAAAAAACACAAAGTGGTGTTTTAGTGCTGATTTCCTTTAATATACGTTGGTCTAATTTAGTAGATTAAAAACCACACATAGAAAATATTTGCATTTTCTTACCAATAAAAATAGTCATTCTTCCTTATTCTTCCTCTTCAGGAGACCTTGAAGAACCTTTCTGCAGTCCTCATCACACTAATTGATCTCACAATCTCCTCAACTTCCAGAAACCGACTCCTCTTTTTTGTTCTCTTCTTCTTCATTATGGCGTTATCGCGTTGTGTTAAGCCACTTTCTTTCAATTTAACTCCCTGGCTAAACCACATTGGGATTAGACATAAAATCGCGCAAGTTCTTATGTAACTGAATCCCCCTTGCCAAATATATTATTTAGCGTAGTTAAAACCAATTTTAACACGTTGCTTGATTAGCTTTTGTTTTGTTAGCTTATAAATATAGTGTTTCTATTTAAAGTAAAGTATCCAAATTATAAAGTGTCAACAAGTGCAAGCTGAATCATTTACTATTTTAATTTTAGTTATTTTAAAAGTTTTATTACAGAATTACAACTACAATTTAAATGTATAAACCACTGAAGCCTCATAATATTTGTCGAAAATTGAGGGTTAAAAATTGGCTGTTCATTTGTCACTGGGTTAATAATTAATGACATTTTCTAAGTAATAGTCGGCCTTAGTTTGTAACAATGACTACATTCGCTCATCTACACTCATCAACAATAGTACTGACCCACCCACCCGACCATACACGAACAGTGGTACTGACCCTCCCACCACCAATGGGGATGTTCTAGGCCGGAATGACTTCTAAATTCCGGCGTAGACGTCTGTCTGTATTGCAATTAGGCAATTATTTTCAGGATTTTGATGATATAAACGATGACAGTCAGTTTCAAATTACCGTCAAGCCTCCTCTATCTCCTTCGGAATCTGACGACCGTTAAGAAAAGTTCTTGCAATTTGACTGATGAATCTGTGATGAGGTTGAGCTATGGGAATGTTGAATACACCTTCAATTCCATACATTTTTCCATTTAAATTTCTGATTTTTATTTTCTCAACAGCCGTCGCCAACATACTGCTCGAATGACTTCTCTTTTAGTGATAAGCCACTATTGTTTAAGTATAGCACAAATAAGAGTGGGCTAAGTATTGATCCCTGTGGAACTCCATGCAACAGACCTCCTACCTGCTTACAGGACAGTTCACGTATCTCTTTAACAAGTTTACTGACACACAACTTTAAGAGGTCATACCCATCTTATCTAGAAATGACTCTCGACGTGCACCACCGTAAACTGATGAGTACATAATTTTGTAACTCACTGTTCAAGAAGAAGGCCTAATAGCTATACTCGACTGAGGCATAATTCAAGTACTAGAATGTTACTTTGGTTAATGTAATGAAGATGGAAACAGTGACGTTGAACCACCAACTTGGGGCCAGGGTCTGAATTTGTTAGAATGAAGATATTTTCTACGCTTAAAAAGTGAAATTCTGAGCTGCCAAAAACAAAGGCTTAATATACAGTTAAATTGAATATAAATAATTAAATGAAGAAAAGGTATCAGAAAATTCATTCGCAATATAGTTTAATAACTCGGGTTCAGGTTATTACAGTTTTATCTATGAGGTAAACAATCGCAGGCCTATATTGGAACCCTATATAGGGTTCCAATATAAATCCAAACGAAAGCGATCGATGCTGCCATCTGTCTCCGATTCCAAGAACCAGCGGCAGGTTCGCTGCCCAAATACTCTCATTAATATTGTATGATGCTGCGACTGCAGCGGCCGCTTTTTGTATCAGACACAGCAGTCCTTCACGGCTAATGGCACACATCGAACTCTGTCAGCAACAGGTCTGTCCCCGTGCATCGTTAACTCGACCATTCCGGCTTCCGGTAGTTCATTCGGTTTTCCCTTTTCACTAGTAGTTGGTATTTACATGAAATATTTCATTACAACCTATCTGTTTGATTATAGTAGCAATAGTTGGGATTTGACTTTGATAAAAAGAAAAGTAAGCAATGTTAATTTTGAAGTTACTTTCAGCTAGTTTTATAGTAGTTCATAAACCAACAACCAAATTAAATGTTGTTGTAAGCAGGTAGGAGTTCTGTTGCATGGAGTTCCACAGGGATCAATACTTAGCCTACTTTTATTTGTGCTTATACTTAAACAATAGTGGCTTATCACTATAAAAGGAGCCATTCTAGTAGTATGTTGACAGCATGACTTTAGACAAAATAAAAATCTGAAGTTGAAATGGGAAAACGTGTGGATTTAAAGGTGTATTCAACATTTTCATACCTCAACCTAATCACGAATTCATTTGTCAAATTTTACGAACCTTTTTTACCTTGCAGAGCAAGGCTGGAATATTTTGGATTAAAACAAGGAGCTACATAAATAACTATAGTAGGATTTAAGTTTTGTGAAAATTAATGTTAGCAAAGGTTTATTGGCATTTTATTTTATCTCTCTGTTAGTCAATTGAGAGAATTGAATAGATAGAGGTAGTTACAATGTTCAAAGTTCAATGTTCGTTGTTCAAGGTATGGTTATATAATAAACTAAATCATTGAAGTTATACAACAAACTCAAAATTATGTTTCAAGCAAACAATAATGTTAATTTGTAATTTTCGGAGTAAACAACAAAGCTCGAATATAGTAGTATAGTTCTTTTAAATATTTATTGTTTATTATTTCCTATCAGTATTTGTTTATTTAACGATTAAAGTTAAACAAATTGAGTGATAGTCACTAAATTTGGTAGTTATATCAAACTAGGAGGAATGCATCGCGTGCCAACCCCGTTACTTCCTGCGTTCGTTACACCTTGGTTTTCGGCCTCAGTGAGTGGCTTTTGACTACAAATGATAATAGGTTAACTGTACAACGTAAAATCACAATACAACATTTATTTACAGTATCTCACTCACACTACCTGCGTTGCTACCTATTTATTATTATGAACAACCAATGATATTACTTAACCTATTTTAAACGTGTAGATTTTAATTGTTTTTGTTCACAGGCTGAATATTAATTAAATAAACAAAACAACTTTGATTTATCAAGTTGTTTCAAATCCATATTCATGAACGCCAAGCTCTACCATTACAACACAGTCACAAAACCAGTAGCCTTACTAGAAACACTGGAACTAGTAAGGAAATCACACATGGAAAAATTAGTGAAAATGAAAAGAAGAATAATATAACAAAGAAAAAGATCTTAGGACTACAAAAATACGAGAATGAATCTAAATACAGAATCAGAATCAACAAAGAGGTGTACGAACACATAGAAAAAATAACAATAACAATGAAAAAGAGAAGACTAAAATTCCTATGGACACATACAAAGGTTGGACGACAATAAACTCACAAAACAAATCATGAAAACAATAGACCAGAAAGAAACAGTAAAATGGATAGAACAAGTAAGACAAGATGCCAAAACATTGGGAATAAAAAATAAAGATTTAGAAGACAAAAAATTATGCAGAAAAATCTAATATGAAGCAAAATTTGCAGAAAGAAAGCCAAAAAAGAAAACAGGAGTCTTATGGACAAAAGAAAGAAAGGGAAAATTCAGTTAACAAATGAAGTTGCAGTGGGAATAAAAGAGACAAGCAGGGGAAAATGGAAGAAAAATTGAGTGCATTGTTGAAAGATTCTACATAGTCCTTATTCGTCTTCAACGCAAATAATAATAACTAGCGGCTTGTTGGGGCAAAAGCCCCTATATAAATAAAATTAAAATGTTGCTGTTAAATATTTAATGTTACTATTTAATTTTTCATAATTTTGTAAAACTCATTATCATATATTATTTACATTATATATACAGATTAATCAGGTATTATTGTTGTGTTAAAAAACTTCTGAGTACAATATATTTTTTTGTAAGAATTGTCTAGTTCGTTGTTTTAGTCGACTTCATTTTCAATAAACTATTATTCAATAAATTTAATTCCGTCTTGGGATTTTACGCTGCTAAATGCAAAGTTTCCCATGTGTAAACACTGGTTTGTTCAGGTAAACACCAGCTTCTTAAAGGTTTGTCTTTGTGCCTTGTTAATTAGAGTATAAAATATTAACAGCTGGAATATTTAATCTACTATATACAAAGTTGCCCATGTGTAAACACTGGTTTGTTCAGGTAAACCCCAGCTTCTTAAAGGTTTGGCATTGTGCCTTGTTATTTAGAGTATAAAACACTAACAGCTAGAATATTTAATCTACTATATACAAAGTTGCCCATGTGTAAACACTGGTTTGTTCAAGTAAACACCAGCTTCTTAAAGGTTTGGCCTTGTGCCTTGTTATTTAGAGTATAAAATATTAACAGCTGGAATATTTAATCTACTATATACAAAGTTGCCCATGTGTAAACACTGGTTTGTTCAAGTAAACACCAGCTTCTTAAAGGTCTGACCTTGTGCCTTGTTATTTAGAGTATAAAATATTAACAGCTGGAATATTTAATCTACTATATACAAAGTTGCCCATGTGTAAACACTGGTTTGTTCAAGTAAACACTAGCTTCTTAAAGGTTTGGCCTTGTGCCTTGTTATTTAGAGTATAAAATATTAACAGCTGGAATATTTAATCTACTATATACAAAGTTGTCCATGTGTAAACACTGGTTTGTTCAAGTAAACACCAGCTTCTTAAAGGTTTGGCCTTGTGCCTTGTTATTTAGAGTATAAAACATTAACAGCTGGAATATTTAATCTACTATATACAAAGTTGTCCATGTGTAAACACTGGTTTGTTCAAGTAAACACCAGCTTCTTAAAGGTTTGGCCTTGTGCCTTGTTATTTAGAGTATAAAACATTAACAGCTGGAATATTTCATTTGTCTTATTGACAGCTGGACTCAATAAAACAAAACAAAAGTTAGGAACCCTCTTCACATAAGATTAACATGGGAACTTTGAAGGCCAATGGGGTGGAGGCCTAAAAGCGAATTGCAAAATTTTTATTTTTACCGCCATCTACAATATCAGAGCTTTAAAATGAGTCATTTACGAAGGATGTAGGTGGAGTGTAGCGCTTAGAATTTTGACGCAACCGATTCGCCTTACGAATTAAATATATAGATAATAATAATAAAACAACTTTATTAGATTACAATTGAAACCTTTTAAAAGGTCAATCGAGTTTGAATAAAACCATGCTTAGAACCATGCATAGACAGATCTAACCTCCTCAACACTACAAACGCCGTTGTTGACATTCCAACCACTGTTAAAACTGTTTGTAAACCATTATTTACTTTTGAACAGCTGTTACTTTTCCATTCGATTAAATTTCTTCCATGTTATTTTTATGACCGAAAAACGTACTTTGAGAGCTCCTTATACCCTTCAGGGTGAAACTATTGATGAATTATTGCAAAAATACGAACAAAGTCAAATTTGTTGACACCTCAACCGTTTAAATTGGTCTAGAAATAAGGGAGGAGTTGCGTTGAAAAAAAAAATGCTTCACGTATTATATATAAGTATGTATAAAGTCAGAACTATCTATTTGTAATATTTTTAGTTAAAATGAATGTTATTTACTCATGGCAATAGTTTATTTAAAACGTGCCATGGAAACGGAAATACCACGTTCCTTTATATAAGTAATAAGTACTCACAGCCCATCCATGTTGTAATATTACATAAACGATGTGGGTAGTTCTACACGGGTCAAGGCATCTCAGTGGCGTAACTAGGGCGGGGAGAGGGAGGGGAGGTAATAGAGATGGCTGATTATCAAATGCTGCTTTCAAAACGTTCCGATTTTTAAAATTTGTTTTTTATAAAACTACAAGCGTTCACTGTAAGCTTTGTAAACAGCTTTATGTGTAAACTTTTGAGATCTTTTCCTCCTTGACAGTAGAAAATAGTAAAGTTAGACATTCCCGGTGACAACCACGTCAAGGTACTATCTACAATATTTATAAGATAACCAGACGTTTCGCCTATTCTATGATGTGGCATCCTTAGTGGTTTCAGGATGCCACATCACAGTATGGGCGAAACGTCTGGTTATCTTGTAAATATTGTAGATTGTACCTTGACGCGGTTGTCACCGGATAATGTAGATTCTAGTTGTCACACCGGCCGCTTAAGCCTAAGTTCTAAAATAGTAAAGTTATTACTTTCAAGTTTTATGCTTGTATCAATCATAAATGTAACCACTACAACACATGTGTCGACACGACAGATGACTGTATCAACTTGAACATCTTTCATTGTTCTTTTATTATTAGGTGTGGGGCAAACAGCAAACACATTCAACTAATTCTATTTTCAGAAAAGAATAAATTACAGCAAATGTTGTACTTCTTGATGCTTTTTTTATGCCTTCACTTAAGTTTAATTTACAATAAAATATTTTTAGAAAGTATTTATGTATTATTAAAATAAGAAAATAAAAATAGATTAGTTGACAAATAAAATAAAAAAAAAAAATAAAATAAAATAGATAATAAAAATAGTTGAAATGCATTAAAAATTAAGACATAAAGACTGTAATATTAAAATACATGACTATATTCACTAAAAATTACAAGTACTAATCAATGTTTTTATTTGAAAGTTTATACAAAAATGTTGTCTATGCAAAGCACCTTTTTATAGATATAGATGAAATAAACGTTTTATTTAAATAATATATAGAAGAGACTTTTATTTCTGAAAACAAATACATCACGCAAGGGAATGAAATTCTCTGACCGAACTCTGAACATTTTAAGCCAGGCCCCCGAGCTTAACCATGTTGTCTTATAGTAATACGTTTCATTAAGATTCGGTTACATTACAGTACTGAAAACTGCTGTTTGAAAAACTGCTTGCAATCCGTGTTTTCTTGAATAATATTGTTACAGTCCAAAAGGTCCTAAATAAATAAGGCGATTCCACTTATGGCAGTAGTAATTATTAATTTACAATTAGTAAATTGTTACTTTTATTTACACGTTATGAAATATTACAAACTTAAATTATTACTTAGATACTATTCCGACACATAAATTAATCACTAATATTTACAATTTACATTAGGCCTACTTATCACTCTATTCAATTAATGTCCGACACTGCTCGGTATATTGTCACTAGACTGTCACTGTCACATCCACTAGGGCTGACATCACTCACTGACTCTTGTATGACTGTCAGGTCGGCCGAAGGGTGTCTTTATATCACCAGAATTGGAAGCCCAGAAGATTCTTGAACTGGCGATGGTGAACCTGGAAAAGAATCTAGAAGTTCTCGATTCCAATTCAAGAAGGGTCTTGATTCACCTACAGGCGAATGATCTGCCATTCTATTCCTTCCTGGAAGACCTGGATTGGCTCCACGGGCGGTTACCCGCGCAGTGATGTGGCGGAATGACCTAGGTGGTGCCGATGGTGGCTGCCGTGATCTGTAACAATATGTAAGCAACCAACAATCAATGACAGTAACTGGAAGAAAAGCTTATCAAAATGTGACTTAAACCTGAACGTTAGAGTTCTTACTCAAATGAACAAGTTCAGCTATGACAAGTTTATTGTCATGAAACTAAAAAGCTAATCGAGTCTTATCTATTCGTCGACTATCAAAATGTACTACTTTCATCCCCATTGTTTTAGAAATAGTTAAAAAAAAAAAAATGGTAAAAATGAATTCAGCCATCTCTGCACCTTTAACAACAGTTTAAAAGACACTCATAGCTTTCGTTGATTTCCAAACAAACTTTGATACCTAATTAATCAAACTGTCAATTTCTGAACGTACTTGAAAGTGTCGCATAATGGAATAGGATGAAAGAATTATATGAAATCCAAATTTAATTCATACTAAATTAATAAGATCTTGAGCTCAAAATTATTGTTTGAAAGAGCAAGTCATAGTTTAAGAAGGGAATTTTGATAAGTTCAAACATATTTAACTAAAGAGAAAACATAAGCCAATGGTCATTAATACGGTTTCAAGATATGTTTAGGTTGATTATTTTAATCATATATTTCTTTTGGATTTAAATCTGATTTTGGGAGATTAATTTTAACTAAACAACTGTTATGTGGGAATGCAAGTCTTCAAATATTCCTAAAAGACAGAGATTCTGCTCCAGTTATTATGAAAGTGCTTTTATATAAGGAGTGTAGATGAGACATAAATATTGAACCAACCGTTAAGTATATAGCCGTTTATAGTTAGGTTTTTGTATAAATAACAGGCTGGTAGGTGTAATGCAAGGTGTGATTGGTTCTTTGTTGATATAAAGGCGGCGTCGTAAAGTGATTGTCGAGGAAAGAAGGGGAATGTACCCTAGTGCCATTGTTAGTCAGCTGTTAGACTCCAGACGAGATGTGATCAGCTGATACAACGAAAGCAGTAAAATACATTACCTGCATGGAGTCGGAGACTGTTGAGAGCTAACCTCAACTTCAGGGTACCTTGTATATAGGAATGTACAAAGTGCCATTGTTGGTCAGCTGTTAGACTGAAGACTAGATGAGATGACTGGCATATATGACCGACAATATATGACCGGCATGGAGTCGGTGACTTTATTGAACTAACCTCAACTTTAGGTTACTTGATGTTGTAGGAATGTACACAGTGCTATTGTTGGTCAGCTGTTAGACTGAAGACTAGATGAGATCGGCTGATACAACGAAAACAGTACAATACATGACTGGCATGAAGTCACTGACTGTGGTAAGCCAACCTCAACTTCAACGTACATTATGTAGGAATGTATACAGTGCTATTGTTGGTCAGCTGTTAGACTGAAGACTAGATGAGATCGGCTGATACAACGAAAACAGTACAATACATGACTGGCATGAAGTCAGTGACTGTGGTAAGCCAACCTCAACTTCAACGTACATAATGTAGGAATGTATACAGTGCTGTCGAACATAAATGTTGTATAACTTTTTTTATTAATAAATTACATTAAATTATTTAAACAGATTTTGTTAACAATTACGTTCGTTTAACCCACATAAAGTAATACTGTAATTTATATTTTTTACCGAGTTTTAGTCACAGAGATAAATCCCCCACTAAGAAATTTAACAACAACTAAAATTTACTTTTTTATTGGTTTGGATTTAATGGGATATGTATACACGTCTACAATGCTTATATCACGAGCATGTTCAAATACGTAATAATATTTTGTTGTCAGTACAAGTGTCACTATCACATTTTAAACAGTATCAGCTGCTCTGTGTCACCCAATGTCTATGTTATTAAAATCCTCTTGTATTTCCAGACAAAACTTACTTAGTATTACTCTTGATTACATATGTAATTTCGTTAGTTAGTGAGGTCTGCTACTACAGCTGATTTAAAATACATAACATTTACATGGGACTACACTAGCGCTCCATAATGGACCACAAAGACAGCTGATATTTTTATACTAAAAACTTAACATTGGACGGAAAATCTATTTGTGTATAAAATCAACGGTATTACTCTCCGAATTTTGTTTTGTAACGAGTTAATCATCACTTATGTGTGTTTGAAAATCCACCTTATAAATTATAAGATAATTGTACTCCTTCGGCTAAATATTTTTTTTAACATTTAGATTTTTTTTGAAAAGGTTCTGTGACAACAACTACACTAGCTCCAGTTATTTTTAATACGCTGTAAACAAGGCGTGGTCCAAATACAGTACATCGAACATATATATATAGTACAGTACCTTAATTGGGATATTGTTGACTACCAAAATGCCTCAATCTAGCATGTGGCCTCGTTCTTCAATAGAATTATTATTGTCGGAAGGAGATACTATTGTTTCTTGTGATAAAGAAGATGATGAGGTCTGTATAGCTGCGGGGGGGGGGGGAGCTCAGGTCAGGCTCAATCTATCACTCATTGTGTTCCTCAAATACCAGGACAGCATCTGACAAATTAACTGTAGACACCTGTTTCATCAGTGGAGGGTCCTGGTACCTCATTCCTCTTCTTTTTAACACTTATTGTCGAAGACGCGTCTACAATATGTGCGAGAACAAATAGCTTCATTCTTGGATAGTCTGAACATTTTAGCTGCTCGATTTACATCATCTATATAGTGAGAAGGATCAAGTATCAAACTCATCACTCTTGTTTTCCAAAGTATTTTTTATATTGCTTTATTCCTGTTGAGGAATTGTTTAGTTTTTTCTATTTATTTTAGTGGTTTCTATCAAACCATCCATCAAAACCCGAGGTAGCTCACTTCCACCTAAGTAACAGACTGGCTAATCGAAAATTAAACAACTTTCTAAATGGTATAAAACTCCATCATAATGATCATCTACAGTACCTGGGAGTAACGTTATATCGATCGCTGACCTTTAAAAGCCATTTTTAAAAAACAGCAGCTAAAATCAAGACCAGGGCAAATGTATTACATCGTATTGCTGGAACAATTTGGGGAGCCAACGGACACGTCCTGCGTACCTGTTTTGTTACTGGTTTATTCAGCTGTTGAATATAGTGCTCACATATGGCTAAATAGTATTCCCACTAAAGTGATTGATGTCCAACTTAATAAGGTCATGAGAGCTTATTAGTGGCACTCTCATGTCAACTCCATTTTCTTGGCTCCCGGTACTATGCAATATAGCTCGACCAGAAATAATACGTCAAGAGGTACTACTTAAAGAATTCAATAAGATCTTGAATGCCGCGCACCTCCCCATTACACAGGATCTTCCACGTTAGAACGGTCGCTTACAATCTCAAAACCCACCCACCAGTTGAGCAGATCAAATTTCTCATCCAATACTAGCTGGTCCGTAGCGTAGAACAATTTTGATGGACTAAATAAGTTCCTTATTAACAATCCGTCAGTACCTGTAGGTAGGATGAACCTCCCTCGTAGGAAATGGACTCTCTTGAATCGGTTCCGAACTGGCATTGGAAATTATTAACTGGCCAATGCCAGTTCGATTTGATTAGATTAGATTTATATTAGAAGTATAAATGGAGATTGATAATAGATTAGTCATGATTGCGAGGAGTATATTAAAACAATGGATCACATAGTTACAGAGTGTCCCCTGCGCTCTTTTTCGGAGGGATTAGCCAGCACAAACAGAATCAGTGAGACAGGTCTCAAATGACTCGATGGATTGGACTTAACTTTGTTACAGGCGATCACTTAAAATTTTTATTCAATGAATATGCTATCATGACTTTTGGATCTTTATCCAAATAATGTATATACGATATATACATACATATATATATATATATATATAGTGGTTTCTACCACGATATATATATATATATATAGTGGTTTCTATGCTATTCTAATTCTCGATACTCTACTGGCATATAACCTAAAATCATTGATAATAGATACAGACAGACCGAAGCAATGCAATTGCTGAAGACGTGTGCCTGTGCTGCTATATAACAACGAGTGGTCCCAAGTAAGTGCTCGGATGAATGTTTTTCGTGCTATTAGCTCAGATATTAGTTACTTCAACGAGAGAAAGCGCTGAAGAGAGACAAAGAGAGGGACAACTATCACTACCTGTGAAGATATAACAACAACCATTTTCATAAAACAGGATAACCTGCTTCGCGAGACCTATATGAGAAGACATCCTTCTTGTTTCTATAGTCAATGCTAAAAATATTCTTCAACAAACAACACCTTTGTTTTCAGGGTGATCCGAAGGTAATTTGCCAGCCTGTGCAAGTCGCCCGTTTAGCATCCCCGTCCCCAAGTCGCCAGTTACTATAAAGAAAAAAGCGTAATCATCAATACCACTATCATTATAGGAGTGTTTTTTATGAACAATTATATGATACAGGTTCAGTGGGGATGACCCACCCAACAACTTATACATACTCGGTGGTGATGATCCCAACGTTCACTCATACACGTTCAGTTGGGTGACCCACCCACTTATATACGTTTCATTATGATATCCCTCATGTTCACTCATATAGGTTCAGTGGGGATGACCCACCCACCCACTTATACACACTCGGTGGTGATGATCTTCACGTTCACTCATACAGGTTCAGTGGGGATGACCCACCCACCCACTTATACACACTCGGTGGTGATGATCCTCACGTTCACTCATACACGTTCAGTTGGGTGACCCACCCACTCACTTATACACACTCGGTGGTGATGATCCTCACGTTCACTCATACACGTTCACTTGAGTGACCCACCCACCCACATACCCACTCATATACGTTTCATGGTGATGGCCCTCACGTTCACTCATACATGATCAGTGGTGATAATTATTGCATTATTTTACAATGTTTTTAAGTTTGATATTATTACTTACATCTGTTTTTTATTTATGATATTTGACGTATCTTTGAGTTTCAGTCGTAATATTTCTGAAAATATCCTATAAATTATATGGACGAATTATGATATTTTAGCTAATAATTAACACTTTTTCAGAACTTTTGACAGTTTTTTTACATGGCCCTCAGGCCTGCTACGTTTGTTTACCTTATATACCAAGATTTCAAAATTCTTTTGATGTTTACCGACAACTGCTGGATAGCTTATTTTCTACCTAATAGTGGTTTTAGGCTTGAAGTCCGACTATATGCAGTTTTCTTATACATTTCCATATTTTACAGAGTTTTAGCTATTCTACTGCATTGAGAGAGTGTGGATTTAAAAATAAGAAAATACAACTTCTAATAATATAATTTATACTAAATACTCTCAAAAGTGTAATGGAAATGTATTTTTGAGGGCATGTTTCTGTGTTATAACTCAGCAATTTGTACCAACACAGTTCATTTTAATATATTGGTTCATTATAATATATTTCTTTATAGTGGAATTAATACAACAACTGTCAAAAGAGATATCGGAATGTGTATCCTATCGCATCCCAAATTGTGCTAATCACCTGAGCATCCTTGTTAAAACGTTATCTTTACAAGAAGAACATCCTTCGCCCTCAGCCGGAAGAATGATGCGGCACGTTTACTGCACTATTCATTATTAAGGCCTTGCTGATTCATCTTTCCAATTAGGACTGCTAAATATTCATGGGGAGGCGGGATTCCCCTTTGTACCCTATGTTTTCGTGGCTTGTTTTATTTAGACACAGCGCCGCCACTCGATAACACACTGTTGTACTGGTTTTACTTAGACACGACACCACCACTCGATAACACACTGGTGTACTGGCTTTACTGAGACACGATACCAACACTCGATAACACACTGGTGTGCTGGTATGACGACGCCGCCACTCGATCACACACTGTAGTGCTTGTTTTATTTAGACACAGCGCCGCCACTCGATAACACACTGTTGTACTGGTTTTACTTAGACACGACACCACCACTCGATAACACACTGGTGTGCTGGCTTTACTGAGACACGATACCAACACTCGATAACACACTGGTGTGCTGGTATGACGACGCCGCCACTCGATCACACACTGTAGTGCTGGTTTTACTTAGACACGACAACACCACTCGATCACACACTGGTGTGCTGGCTTTACTGAGACACGATACCAACACTCGATAACACACTGGTGTGCTGGCTTTACTGAGACACGATACCAACACTCGATAACACACTGGTGTGCTGGTATGACGACGCCGCCACTCGATCACACACTGTAGTGCTTGTTTTATTTAGACACAGCGCCGCCACTCGATAACACACTGTTGTACTGGTTTTACTTAGACACGACACCACCACTCGATAACACACTGGTGTGCTGGCTTTACTGAGACACGATACCAACACTCGATCACACACTGGTGTGCTGGTATGACGACGCCGCCACTCGATCACACACTGTAGTGCTGGTTTTACTTAGACACGACAACACCACTCGATCACACACTGGTGTGCTGGCTTTACTGAGACACGATACCAACACTCGATAACACACTGGTGTGCTGGCTTTACTGAGACACGATACCAACACTCGATAACACACTGGTGTGCTGGTATGACGACGCCGCCACTCGATCACACACTGTAGTGCTGGTTTTACTTAGACACGACAACACCACTCGATCACACACTGGTGTGCTGGCTTTACTGAGACACGATACCAACACTCGATAACACACTGGTGTGCTGGTATGACGACGCCGCCACTCGATCACACACTGTAGTGCTGGTTTTACTTAGACACGACAACACCACTCGATCACACACTGGTGTGCTGGCTTTACTGAGACACGATACCAACACTCGATAACACACTGGTGTGCTGGTATGACGACGCCGCCACTCGATCACACACTGTAGTGCTGGTTTTACTTAGACACGACAACACCACTCGATCACACACTGGTGTGCTGGCTTTACTGAGACACGATACCAACACTCGATAACACACTGGTGTGCTGGTTTGACGACGCCGCCACTCGATCACACACTGTTGTGCTGTTTTTACTGAGACACAACAACACCACTCGATAACACACTGGTGTGCTGGTTTGACGACGCCGCCACTCGATCACACACTGTATGCTGGTTTTACGGAGACACGACACCACCACTCGATAACACACTGGTGTGCTGGTTTACTGAGACACGGCGCCGTCACTCGATCACACACTGGCGTGCTGGTTTGACGACGCCACCACTCGATCACGCACTGTTGTACTGGTTTTACTGAGACACGACACCACCACCGATCACACATTGTTGTGTTGGTTTAACGACGCTACCACTCGATCACACACTGTTGTGCTGGTTTGACGACGCCACCACTCGATCACGCACTGTTGTACTGGTTTTACTGAGACACGACACCACCATTCGATCACACACTGGTGTGCAGGTTTTCTGAGACACGGCGCCACCACTCGATCACACATTGTTGTGTTGGTTTAACGACGCCACCACTTGATCACATACTGTTGTGCTGGTTTGACAACGCCACCACTCGATCACATAGTGTTGTGCTGGTTTGTCGACGCCACCACTCGATCACATACTGTTGTGCTAGTTTTACCAAGACAACACGCCGCCATTCAATTACATATTCATATTCAACACAGTTTGGGAACAAGGTAGGACCCCTCCCTGTGATATGGGGACCTTAACAATAAACTTAAAACTATGTGCTCATTTCTTGTAAAGATAAACTAACGAAATATTTTATCTAAAACTAAAGCCAGTGTTATCTTTAAAAATATCTATTTACTTAAGTATACAATACAGCCAGAAACAACAAAGTCCTTACAGCTATTTTGATAAATGTTACATACAAAAAATATAATGCAGTACAAATGAAAATAAATAAATTAAATAATTCAGACAATCACTAAGGCTAAGTTAGTTAATAAAAACAATATTCTGAGCAATATCAAATAAATAAATTGTAAAAAATATACTGTTATTGATAGTCATATAACATGGCATCAACATATATTAACTAAAACCAGCTATACAATCCAAAAATATACTGTTATTGATAAAGTCAAATAACATGGCATCTACATATATTATCAAAAACCAGTTATACAATCCAAAAATATTCTGTTATTGTCAAAGTCAAATAATATGGCATATACATATATTAACAAAAACCAGTTATACAATCCAAAAATATACTGTTACTGATAAAGTCATATAACATGGCATCTACATATATTAACAAAAACCAGTTATACAATCCAAAAATATACTGTTACTGATAAAGTCATATAACATGGCATATACATATATTATCAAAAACCAGTTATACAATCCAAAAATATACTGTTATTGACAAAGTCAAATAATATGGCATATACATATATTAACAAAAACCAGTTATACAATCCAAAAATATACTGTTACTGATAAAGTCATATAACATGGCATATACATATATTAACAAAAACCAGTTATACAATCCAAAAAATACTGTTATTGATAAAGTCAAATAACATGGCATCTACATATATTATCAAAAACCAGTTATACAATCCAAAAATATACTGTTATTGACAAAGTCAAATAATATGGCATATACATATATTAACAAAAACCAGTTCTACAATCCAAAAATATACTGTAATTGATAAAATCATATAACATGGCATCTACATATATTAACTAAAACCAGTTATACAATCCAAAAATATACTGTAATTGATAAAATCATATAACATGGCATCTACATATATTAACTAAAACCAGTTATACAATCCAAAAATATACTGTTATTGATAAAGTCAAATAACATGGCATCTACATATATTATCAAAAACCAGTTATACAATCCAAAAATATACTGTTATTGACAAAGTCAAATAATATGGCATATACATATATTAACAAAAACCAGTTATACAATCCAAAAATATACTGTTACTGATAAAGTCATATAACATGGCATCTACATATATTAACAGAAACCAGTTATACAATCCAAAAAAATAATGTCATTGATAAAGTCATATAACATGGCATCTACATATATTATCAAAAACCAGTTATACAATCCAAAAATATACTGTTATTGACAAAGTCAAATAATATGGCATATACATATATTAACAAAAACCAGTTATACAATCCAAAAATATACTGTTACTGATAAAGTCATATAACATGGCATATACATATATTAACAAAAACCAGTTATACAATCCAAAAATATACTGTTATTGATAAAGTCAAATAACATGGCATCGTCATATATTATCAAAAACCAGTTATACAATCCAAAAATATACTGTTATTGACAAAGTCAAATAATATGGCATATACATATATTAACAAAAACCAGTTATACAATCCAAAAATATACTGTAATTGATAAAATCATATAACATGGCATCTACATATATTAACTAAAACCAGTTATACAATCCAAAAATATACTGTAATTGATAAAATCATATAACATGGCATCTACATATATTAACTAAAACCAGTTATACAATCCAAAAATATACTGTTATTGATAAAGTCAAATAACATGGCATCTATTAAATTATCAAAAACCAGTTATACAATCCAAAAATATACTGTTATTGACAAAGTCAAATAATATGGCATATACATATATTAACAAAAACCAGTTATACAATCCAAAAATATACTGTTATTGATAAAGTCAAATAACATGGCATCTACATATATTATCAAAAACCAGTTATACAATCCAAAAATATACTGTTATTGACAAAGTCAAATAATATGGCATATACATATATGAACAAAAACCAGTTATACAATCCAAAAATATACTGTAATTGATAAAATCATATAACATGGCATCTACATATATTAACTAAAACCAGTTATACAATCCAAAAATATACTGTAATTGATAAAATCATATAACATGGCATCTACATATATTAACTAAAACCAGTTATACAATCCAAAAATATACTCTTATTGATAAAGTCAAATAACATGGCATCTACATATATTATCAAAAACCAGTTATACAATCCAAAAATATACTGTTACTGATAAAGTCATATAACATGGCATCTACATATATTAACAAAAACCAGTTATACAATCCAAAAATATACTTGTACGACTGTTAAAAATATCTCCCTCATTTTTCTAATCGCATTAAAAAATCTAAGAACCTTTAATATGAAAAAATGAAGAACTTGAAAGTGTTACATAGTGGAATGGAAAAGACTGTGGATGGACGCAAATTATTCCTTGGTACACATAACTTTATTAGGTTCAAGATAAGGGACTATCAAATTGTGCACAACCTTGTATAGAAACAAAAGAACTGACTTAAACACTCTCGATGAAAGTGGAACAAAAGGAGAACAAACGTCTAAGGAGATTTCCGGCTAACAACAGGCGTTAAACAATACCTTAAGGCTTTATTCTGAAGAATGTATTTATTATTGAGTGAGAAAGTATTCCAAACAACAGAACAGTACTCCAATGTACTCCTAACAATGAGTGGTGGTAACTATGGGATCGATGGAATTGAACAACATTGTGTTTCTGATAATAAAACTAAGTATTCTGTAAGCATTGTTCAAAAGTGATTGATATGACTATTAACAGTTAAGGAAGAATTAAATACTACACCAATATCTTTTATCGTTGTCACCTATTGTAGTATTAATCCATTAATCAAGTACACATACATAGGAACACGTACTTTCCTTCTAGTTTACTTTTATTTCATTCTAATATCAAACTAATGAAAATGTTTCTAACTACAGAGTTTTGTTCATTAGCGAGTTGTCTAATAGTTGGTAAATAAGAAAATACCAAAATATTTATTTTAATGTTTATTCATATTTAGATTTTTCTGAATGAAAAAAAAAACATGCCTATTGTACACATACTTGATGGTACTAGCTTCGTTCTAGTTTACGACGGTAATGAACCAGTCACATTACATGCCTATTGTGATACATACTTGATATTACAACAGGCTAACTTCGTTTCGTTCGTTCGTACTAGCTTCGTTCTAGTTTACGACGGTAATGATCCAGTCACATTACATGCCTATTGTGATACATACTTGATATTACAACAGGCTAACTTCGTTTCGTAATGAACCAGTCACATTACATGCCTATTGTACACATACTTGATGGTACTAGCTTCGTTCTAGTTTACGACGGTAATGAACAAGTCACATTACAGGTTGTTTTTTGTATAACATCCACTCATTCAATATAAGACATCAAGTGTATTTAAACTGTCAAAAATTGAAATGGTATTAAAAAAATATTATAAATATCGCAAACAAGCGAAGCTAGATTGTATTAAACATTAAAAGAAGTTATATAGTGCGATAGTTTGGTAATCCGTATGTATTATTACAAATATGAAATACCTATTATACGTATTCCACAAACTAGGACATAATATAATATGAAAAATAAATTGTTTAATATACGATGGACTTTTCCAAAATATTGCTTTGAGTTAAACATTGGTGAGGAGGACTATATAATATAATTCCCAAACATTTAAATATATTTACATCACAGAATAATAAAATTATTCGAGTTAAAACAAGAAAAGAATACATACAAAAATAAAATTTGAGTTAAAATCCATCATTTACAATTATAAAGATCTTCAGAAAGAGTACTTAGAAACTTAAACAACACATTTTATGAGAGTGTAGAGTTACTAATGACATGTTACAAATTAGTCTATGGATATGCAATTCAACACGGAACAATTGAAGGTGAAATTTAAATTTACTTAATTTGTAGACAGTTCAAAAATTAACCTTATAAATATGAAAGGTAGGTCAATTTTAGAAACGGTAATGTTAGTACATTACAATTAAATTATAAATACATAATATTTTCTTAAAAACAATGAACTTCAGGTCTATATCATTCATTTTGTTTGTTTTAATCACAATGGAAATTTATACATTCAAAAATATTACGAGTCTAGGCCAACACAATACTTGCTATTTTCTCTACATATTGATATTCAAGTTCCAGATATACTGTTGACACTGTAATTGTGGGGGGGAGGGGTGGTCATGACTTACTGTACGAATGTGTGACACTTTTAGAAGATATGCGCTTCGTTTATAAAGTACGTAGTAAGTACTAAGTTCGGCGAATGGTGAGACGTATGACTCAACATCCTTGGCTCGATGTCATAAATATTTGACACAAGCAGGACACGTTCTGAAGTGTCACTATAAACCTAATGAACCAGACTGAGTGAAGCACGGCGACTAGCAGCCCTGGTTGAAATGAATAGTTTTACAAATGGGCGTTTCCAGAGTGTGGGATGTTTTCATAATTCACCGAGACACGAGCGGTCTTGATAAGGCAGGTCGCAAGCGTACTTTGTGGATAGGTCTTCGCTACAACATAATGTAATGTTCACACATGAACCAACCCCCGGGAAACGTAGTTCAACTGACATATCAGAGATAACTGGGAGCGGACATAGCAATCTTCATTTTGTAGCTATCCTTAATTTTTGCCTGAATATATTTTAAAAGCTAATTTAATTATGATATTTTCATGCTATGCTATTATACAGTTTCATTTTGGGGCTTAACGAATCGTTTTATGACTCTTCGGCTTTTATAAAAGATAATTAAGAGTGGTTTATGATCTTTAAATTAGATCAACCAATTGTTATATATTGTGCTTGCATATACGTACGTAAAAACATCTCAAAGTATAACTAAAAAATATCAGTTAGTTATAAAACTAGTTGTACGAAAAATATAGTCTCACCTGTATGCAAAGTTAATTGTAGATTATGCAACAAATAGTGTTATATTATATGATACACTCGTAAATTGTACAATAATATGCCTACTGACATCAAAATTTAGGCCTATTAAATTTAGCCACCTTCAAAAATGACAAACCAATGGTACCAACCAAAAACTACCAACCACCTTCAAAAGGCAACTGATGGTAGCTGATAAAAACCTTATATAGTATATATAAGAAAAATAATCTCCATGGATACTGACTGGAAAATACATTTTCAATTGACGAATTACTAACAAATAATATGATCATGATTACTTAATTGATTATTTTTGATACTATAAACCAGTAAACAAACAGTAAAAAGTTAGGTTAACATTTGATTGATGGGGCTCGTAAATCTTCCGAGTTTTTTACCCGGTATACAAGCAAAATATGTCAGGTAAGTTGAAATATTGATAAATATTTTAAGACCAACTCGACACTCATAAACGAACATGTGTTGTCTGTCTTAAGATCATTTATAAAATTCAGCAACCTACTACTATAAAAAGAAATTAAGTCCATAGAAATATAATTGAAAACGCAATACAATTGTTATGGACATTTCAAATGTAGGCTCGTAAAGATTAAAATAAAAACAAAACTATTATTACAACTGTTTGAAATCAGTATCATAGCTTTACTTGGATGAGATTATTAAATGAGTTTTTTCTTTTTCAAAAATTATATTTCAAACAAGTTCAAAAAGTAGACAACCAAAATGTAACCGACATAAAGAATTATAAGTCATAACAATGGAATTTGAGAAAATTATCTGGACCAGATACCAGGACCTTTAAAAGACACATTTCAGGGGTTATTTGAACGTCTCCATATTTAGGATGGGTTGTCTATCAAGTCTAGAACTACCTAAATTTATAAACAATGTGCCTTTGATATTGGTCACTTGATTTTGACCTACAAGAAAATAATAAGCGTCATTGCTTTAATTATCAATCGGCACCTTCTGGTGTTTATGTTGAGTTAGGTTGAAAGCACTTCGTAATTGAAGGTATTAAGTGAGTATTTTGTATATATTCGAAAATTTAAATAAAAATGCCGTTATCATGAACTTATTTGGGAATTTTGTAATCAGCAACTATTTATTAGATGTTTAAATATAATATTAGATGTTTAAACATAATAGATGCAGAATGGGATGATAGCTGATTGAGTTGTTAACGTTTGTCTTTAAAATAATTAATATATTATTCCTAGCACCGTTAAACTTGTGTAATACAACTATACACATCTTTAGATTCATCGTTATAATGGGTCTTAATTATATTTTTCGCAATTATAGCACATATTATTTCTTATTCAATATTCAGATTACCTTGTTTACGATTAATACTTATTTCTTCATGTCGTCACTATCGCATATAACTGTGATGTTAAGAAACAAAGAGAACTCTCCAAGTTAGCACAGAACGTAAAATGATAATAGTTTTATGGGAGAGCCGTTGGTTGAGCGGTCTGAGGACATTGAGCCTGGGTTAAGATAAGGCAGGTTCGTGAGGCATTGATGGAAGTGTTTATCACTATTCTTTACCTTGTGCTATAATGGTTCTCCCCATTACTATGTCTGATAAGTTCCCTGCACAGATCAATGATCTGAGGAGAATGGGCAAAGTAAGGCTAAAAAGAAGAACGGCTGTGCTTTGATTAATACTGTATATTCTTTACGAAAGTAACCATAAATTGAACGGAGAAGAACACTCCAAGGTAACATACCACAATTACTGTCGGTGCAGAAATTATGTGTAACCAAGCTTGAATGTTTTTTACTAACAAGATAAGAGACCCATGAAAAATGCAATCAGACCATTGTTTTCCTCGTTTAATTTTACGTTATGACATATGCATTTTTAAATTGTACTATAAGTTGTAATACTTTTTATCCTAACTAGTTAATAAATTTTTTAACTAATAATATTTTTTTTTTTAATAATATATAAATAACTATAGTATAAATAATAAAAATTTGAACAAAAAAGTACAGTAAATTCTACTTGTTTTCACTGTGCATTTACTTTACACTTTTAATACTAAAAAAGCCCTTTTTATACCAAATTTATATTTTAATACATGGTTGATAGGAATGTGTTCTATAAGTTTTATAAATTTATTAACTTTTTCAAAGAAAGTAGTTCCCTGAAACAACGTTTTCTTGGCTTCTGGACGCCGTTAAATTAATTACTTCGTCATGTTGTAATCCTTATGAAATTTATAGTTATTATACATTACTTTTATATGCCTAAGTAAATGCACGTACCAAATAATTAATTTTACGACCTCTAGAAGCCAAGAAAACGTGTTTCGTGAAGTTGATAAATACTAACGTAGGCCTACACTAGAGTATATTACGTTTATGATTTCTGTCAATAGGTGCAAATAGGGTACACTATATTTATCATTTCTGTAAGTAGTTGCAACTAGGGTACACTATATTTATCATTTCTGTAAGTAGTTGCAACTAGGGTACACTATATTTATCATTTCTGTAAGTAGTTGCAGCTAGGTTACACTATATTTATCATTTCTGTAAGTAGTTGCAACTAGGTTGCAATATATCTATCATTTATGTAAGTACTTACAATTAGGGTACACTATATTTATCATTTCTGTAAGTAGTTGCAACTAGGTTACACTATATTTATCATTTCTGTAAGTAGTTGCAACTAGGTTGCACTATACTTTTAATATTTCTGTCAGTATTTGCAATTTGGATACACTATATTTATCATTTCTGTAAGTAGTTGCAACTAGGGTACACTATATTTATAATTTCTGTAAGTAGTTGCAACTAGGTTACACTATATTTATCATTTCTGTAAGTAGTTGCAACTAGGTTGCACTATACTTTTAATATTTCTGTCAGTATTTGCAATTTGGATACACTATATTTATCATTTCTGTAAGTAGTTGCAACTAGGGTACACTATATTTATAATTTCTGTAAGTAGTTGCAACTAGGGTACACTATATTTATCATTTCTGTAAGTAGTTGCAACTAGGGTACACTATATTTATCATTTCTGTAAGTAGTTGCAACTAGGGTACACTATATTTATCATTTCTGTAAGTAGTTGCAACTAGAGTACACTATATTTATCATTTCTGTAAGTAGTTGCAACTGGGGTACACTATATTTATAATTTCTATAAGTAGTAGCAACTAGGGTACACAATATATATCATTTCAGTCGGTAGTTGCAACTAGGATGCACAATATTTAACATTTCTATCGATAGTTGCAACTAGGATACACTATATCTACCATTTATGTTACTAGTTGCAACTAGGGTACACTATATCTATCAAATCTATCGGTAGTTGCAACTAGGGTACACTATATTTATAATGCAACTTGGTATGTCCCGCTAGGGTACACTATATATTTCATTTCTGTCGGTAGTTGCAACTAGGGTACACTATATCTATCATTTCTATCGATAGTTGCAACTAGGGTACACTATATTTATGATGTAACTTGTTATGTTCCGCTAGGGTACACTATATTTATAGCATCACTCCTGCTGGTGAACACCACCAGGATAGACTGAGTTCATTACTATGAACACCACCAGGATAGACTGAGCTCATTACTATGAACAGCACCAGGATAGACTGAGCTCATTACTATGAACACCACCAGGATAGACTGAGCTCATTACTATGAACACCACCAGGATAGATTGAGCTCATTACTATGAAAACCACTAGGATATACTGAGCTCATCACTATGAACACCACCAGGATAGACTGAGGTCATTACTATGAACACCACCAGGATAGACTGAGCTCATCATTCTTGTTATTCATCAATAAATGTTGATTTGGCATTGTTGCCAGCTTTTAATAGTTTATTGCCATTTTAATTTTATATTGATCGCGCTATTTTTAGACATTAATATTTTTATTTGTAAAGATTTAAAACAAAGGAATTTTGTACAAAATATATTTTAAGATATTTCAGTGTTTGTAGTGAACTACAATTACGGAGTACCTAATATTTTTAAGTATGGAGTTTTAAACATTGAATTTAAAACGTTTTAAAATTAGTTTTATATAAATATATATCAAATCAAGGTTTAGTTCAATATGTAGGTATAACAAGTAAAGTGAGATTCTCCCCCTCACTGTTACTCTTCAATAGAGAGATTTGTTAACCTTACATTCACTTGTTTGCACGTTTAAATATTAATTCATTTTAAAATACTTCCATACGGGTTGTTCAGTCAATAAGTGTTAGTGCCTTGAGAAACGGAGATACTAATGGTGATTAGCAAAAAATAATTGAGAATGAAATAACTAAAAGTTTTTATGTAAAGTCTGTATCAATTTTGAGAAATACCTCAAATATTGTCTTATTTACGAAATCTATCAAACATATTCAGTGGATCGGAAGCTGTACTCGAGTGAGGATGTGATGTATCCTGGACCAGTATGCTGACGGCACCTGCGCGGGTGAGGCGGGAAGTTCCCAGGCCCCTAATTATAGGAGACCTCGAGGTCAAGTCGGCGAACGTGCCTCCCCCTTCACCCACCCACACACACTTCCATAGCGTGGCCAAATCAATACCGATTTATAGCAATCACGCGCGCGGTCCAATTGGTTAGGTATCGTGCACGAATAACACATCTCCATGACGCTGATATAACTGGTTATGTATCGTGTATCGTGCACGGATAACGCAGCTCCATCTCACTGATCCAGTTGGTTATGTATCGTGTATCATGCAAGGTTAACGCAGCTCCATCTCACTGATCCATTTGGTTATGTATCGTGGACGGGTAACGCACGTTCCATGTCGCTGAACCAGTTGGTTATGTATAGTAGACGGGTAACGCACGCTCCATGTCGCTGAACCAGTTGGTTATGTATCGTGGACGGGTAACGCAAGCTCCATGTCACTGATCCAGTTGGTTATGTATCGTGGACGGGTAACGCACGTTCCATGTCGCTGAACCAGTTGGTTATGTATAGTGGAAGGGTAACGCACGCTCCATGTCGCTGAACCAGTTGGTTATGTATCGTGGACGGGTAACGCACGCTCCATATCGCTGAACCAGTTGGTTATGTATCGTTCAGCTCCATGTCACTGGTCCAGTTAGTTAAATATCGTGTAGTCCCATTTTACTTGTCTAATTTGCTAGGTATTTGTACGTTCTAACACAGCTCCATGCCGCTGATCCAGTTGATTAAGTACCGTGCAACTTCATGTCACTGATCCAACTGGTTATGTATCGGTTAGGTCTCATGTACCTCTCCATGTACACCCCCATACGACCCACCCGCCCACCCATACACATACAGTGGTATTGACTCATCCACCCACCTATACACGTACGGTGGTATTGACCCACTCGCCCACCCATACACGTACAGTGGTATTGACCCACCCGCCCACCCATACACGTACAGTGGTACTGACCCACCCGCTCTGCCATACACGTACAGTGGTATTGACGCGCGCGCGTCACACACACACACACACACACACACACACACACACACACACACACACACACACACACACACACACACACACACACCCATACACGTACAATGGTATTGACCCCTGTACCAGTTAGACTTCAAGAATGGGGTAACGAAGCTAAATGTCACCGGGCCAGTTTTTTAGTTATCAGTTAGGTCTCAAGCCAATACGTACACGCGTGGGTCATTCACGACCCTCCCACTTACATATTTACTTCGACCCAACCACCCAATAAGGTACATCAGATATATGTACTTCCACATTCAATTTGCATAGTAGTATCTATTAAATGAAGGCAGGGATAGTATTTAACATCTGACAAACGTGATTTAATATTAAAATTTAACATACACTTTGCGCACTTGTATCATACGAAGACAGTAATACCTCACGTCTGACAGAAAATAATTACGAGCTAAATTATGCTAATTTTTTAATTTATACTCAAGAATGTCCTATTTTTTACTCTGGCCATTTTACAGTTATCTACTTAAGGAAGTAGAAAAAGCGTCTCGTATTTTCAAAGGGACTGACTTAAAAATCAGTCCAGTTTTTTAGTTATCGCATAAGATGCGGCTGCCCTCTGTTAAGATCAAGGAAAATTAACAAAACATAATTAACTGGACGAGAACTTCAAATTAATTTGGTCATGATCGAACAAAACGAAAAGTCTGTAACTTCCCACGAACGTTTCCATGTGATTCCTCTCACTTGGATAATTCTTAATTATGGAAGCTCAAATTTCATTTTGAATACTAATCCAGACCTCGTGTAACGAATGTATGAATAATTACAATTCACAATGTTGGATCCGCTTTTAATTAACACGAGCTTTCGAAACGTTAATTTTTGTTCTCTTATTTTATTTGGTTTTCTCATTAAGAATAAGCAAACCACATGCCAATTAGCAGATTTCAGCACATACAAGCCGACATACCTTCTGACACTTCTTTGCAATTCTTAAAAAAATAATAATAAATAAAAAAACTTTAGTCAAAAAGAAGGCTTGGTAATATCAATAGCTTATATAGAATATGTCTGTCAGAATTTGATCTTAGAACTCTGCTAGTTATAGGCATAGTATGTCTTAAAGTTTATACAGGAGTGTAAAGTTACACTCATACAAGTCTGAATGGAATGACTTGACACCAACCCTCGAAACTTTCTCCATGAATAAACACAGGTGTGTCTCAGGGATCAAATCTAAGCCCTATACTGTTTTCAGAAGACGTCAGTAAAACGCACAGAAAAATAGTACATTTTAGTCAACATAATGATCTTAGCTTTCCACCCAGCCATACACATACGGTGGTATTTGCACTTCCACCCACCCACACACGTATGTGGTATCACCTCTGTTCGTGTCTGGCCATCCATCGAGATAGTATTATTGGACTTGACAGCACTTTTACTTCTTTGACTGGCGCCTTCAAGGGAAATGATGCAATATAGCTACTGCCTCTACATTGCATATTGTGATCAGTAGGCGCTTAATATGGTGCGATCGGTTTTCGGTGAGTTGATTATTTCCCCATTTTATAACCAACATTAGTTAATGTAACTTCCCTTGAGACAGGTAAAAAAACAAAAAGTGTAACCACGATATGAGAACTTATAGTCTTATGAATTGGTGAATTTAGCTGATTTTAAATCAACTATAAAACAAAACCGGTCAAAGTACAAATGTAATTGTTTTACAACTACGTATTTTCGACTTAAATGAAGGGATTAAGATGTTTTTCATTTTTTTGTCTAATATAAAACTATTTATAATTTTACATTTAAAAATTTAAAAAAATAATAACTCCTTCAGTTATGTCTAAAAAACGTAGTTATAAAAAATTAAACGGTTTTGTCTTATAGTTGATTTAAAATTAGCTAAATTCACCACTTCATAAGGATACAAGTTCTTATGTAGTGGTTAAAAAGATTTTTTGTTGTATTTTACCTATCAAGGGAAAGTACATAAACTAATTTTGATTATAAAATCGGGAAATAATTAAATAACCGAAAACTGCTTACACCACCTTAAGAGTCTGCAGAGGCTGCCGGCCACGTTGGTTTTAATCCCATAAGAACAAGTTTATTTGCGAATCCATATTTTTTCGTTATATATTGACCAACAGTTGTGTTTGAGGCGTCATTTCAAACGTTATCATATTGCGCATTGGGTGTGGTTTTAATATTTTAAATACATACGCCGTTTTGAAAAATAGGTGAAAATAAAAAACTTCAAACTAAATATGTTTTTTCTATAAAATTAATTAAGGATTCGTAAAACAATTCTAACGCTCAATTTCACTCTTGATGAAATTAAAATTTATTTGGAAAAAATCTGTTTAGTAGTGACTGTTTAGTTTGGATACGCGTGAACGTATGTCCGGTTCGAGAATAACATGTTCTTATGGGGTTTAAACCAACATGGCGGACATCCTCTGCAGACTCTTAAACTCTTGCTAAAGGAAACAAATACCGTATTTCTCCGAATTATTTTTTCCAAACAAAATGCTGGGCACACACAAAGGTTGAATTCCTATACAAATAATATTTGAAAATTGTTATAACATTTGTTTAGCTAATTCATAGGTTCATTCGTTTATTAAACGTTAACTTGGGAAAAAATATCTTTGTTACTGCAGAATCTTTTTAATATTTCAGTTTTATTATTTTAGAACCAACGCTCGTGTATGGGTAAGTGGTTGTGTCAATACCACTGGACGTGTACAATGGTCCTAGTAGACGTGGTATTTTAGGGCGTATAAATGATATAATACATAAAATATATCCATTAAAATAATTGTTTGAGTGAACAATATGTTAACTGATATTTAACTGATAACGCAGTAGTTCAGAATGTACAATTAATTCCATAAATAAATTAAAACTATTAGTTGTGTAAATATTAAATATAATCAGTATCGTTAACGTAGTTGTGGGTTTTGCCAAATAAAGTAATCTGGTGTACACGTTGAAGAAAATACATCAAATTCGTGCTTATAGAAGTGCAAAACCACGTAAAGGCTTTGAAGGTTTAACTCGCTAGTTAATTATAACATTTATTTTTAATAATTTTATTTAGATAATATTAATAGAAACAATTTGTTGTACATAAAGGTCCATATTTTTAACCCATTACATCCAGTATATTCTACAAAAATGTAACTATCCGCCCTCATAAGTATTATAACAAAATTATTATTTTACTTTAAAATAGTGCTTTACAAATTAGTTTATAATACCTGTATATAAAATAATCCACCAGTTTAGTGTTCTACCTAAAAGCGTACGAGTTTTGAACCATGATTCTCCATTGATTTTGAAAAAATTGTCGCCTTATTGTGAGTGATTATTGTGGCAATTGTAAAGTTCACAGCAAAATTATTATCCTAAATTGATTCATTCGAAGTGTCAATACTGCAAGGGGGAATACTTATAAATGTACAACAATAGACTGTTGGTCTGGAATATACAGTGTTTTCTCACCTATAAACTCTTTATTTTTATTTATTTATTCTCAAGACACCGATCTTAAGAAAAGGGTGAATATGGATTCCGGTTTATTGTGATGAGCGTATATGAGCGCCTGTAGACATTGTTATAAACTGAGGCTGAATATTCCTTAGAATGTGTGATTAATTAATAGCCCTCTGTTAATTAATTGAAAATTTGTTACGACTCTGATTATGATCGAACTGAGAATCTTTATCTTATGAACCATATAAGCTTTAACCATCTAAGCTACCCACCACTTATTTATGTAATAGTTGGAGTTCCACAAGGTTCTCACTTGGGTCCTTTGCTATATAAATGTAAATCATATCCTTGAATTTATAAAATCAAGCAATATCGAACTTTATACAAGCAGATGATGTAATGAATATTATATCAAACAAATATTATAAAATGGGGAACATTGTGACATTTACCATGATTACATTTATTATTTGGAGCAATATTGACAGTTTGGGTTTTACAAAACATTCATGATATGAACTTCCCCTGTTCAAATAAGTTAAGTACAAGTTTAAGTTTAAAATTTGAGTTACTGAAGTTTTTATGCATTTTTTGCTGTTATATTTTGTTGTAACAACACTCAGAAAATATTCAATCAAAACTATAAAGAAATGCATTGTATCAGAAAAGCTAAATATAATGCTTAAAAATATATTAGGGCCTATACTTAAATAAACTATTAGTTAAATTTTTGGAATATCAACTAGGAGAAAATCTTTAAATAAGAAAAGTTTTTAAATTCAAAAAGAACGATTCGCATTATCGGCAGAGCACCATTCAATGGAGATTTTAATTCTGCTCTAAATAAATTACGTATTTAAACAACAAAAACACTTTATTTGTTCGAAGTATTTTTTAAACATAAGAAAACTTACATTTATATCCCCATAACAACTCTTATCAATATCAGACCATAAATTCAAATAAACTAAAAATTCAACAATGCATATATTAAAAAATTAAAAATAATTTGAATATATGAATAGTAACTTATGTAACGATCGATCTAATAAAATTAGATATTTTAGTTGAAAATAAGTTAAATTGATGTTATTTAGTATTTAAAAAATCAATGTCAATACAAATATGATACATTTTTCTTGTAACATTTTACTGATAACAGTTGTATATATAACACTACTGTGCATCATCTATATCACAATACAATAAATACTATTATTATATTGTGCGTGAGCTTGTGCATTTGAACATTCTGAAAATCAACTTACTTAATGGCACTTCAAAGATTGAACGGTAAACCAAAATCATTATTATTATTTAACATATTATTTTTAAATATTATTGAATAATAATGATTTTGCTCTACCGTTCAATCTTTGAAGTGCCATTAAGTAAGTTGGTTTTCAGAATGTTCAAATGTTTAAAGTGTTAATAATAATAAAATGTCGGCACTGGAGGTGCAGTGCTGTAACTACTGCTACTTGGGGACAAAGTGTTCGGAGATTGTAGACAATAACTTCTAGGCCTATGCTCATTCCTCTTAATACCGGCATGGCGTCCGCTCAGTGGTCGCTATCCTAAAGACTGGGGTGTCCATGTTGGGTGATAGTCAGTGTACGGATGTTGGGTAGGGGAGAGCAGGCTTGTCAATTAGCTGCGTGGTTCGGATTCTACGTAAAGCTGTAGGTCCCTCATTTGCTCTGGCTATTGGGCTTTCTGAGGAACAGCCACTAAGTTAGTAACAAGACTACACAGGTACATTCATATTCGCCTTAAAATACGCATAAGTTGTATCAGCGTCTCATATGTAAGAATGTCAGAATATTAAGCATATAACCGATACGTGTAACAACATAAGGCTACTTCTGTTGGTTTTACAGTTCGTCTTGAGACGCCAACTTCCAAACGTGTTAAGCGAAATGTTATATGTTACGAGCGGATAAACAGCGGACAAACTCATTTGGTGAGAGGCGAGTTACTCTTTTTGGGAGTCGATCTAGTTGGCTTATGAGCCTTTTGGGAAAAGAAGTCACTAAAAAGTGTTGAATTAGGCTACATAATAAACTGGATTCAACGAATGAGCGTCTGAATTTATCAAACACAGATGTATAATTCAAATACCTTCCTGATTCGCAAGGTAAAACGTAGAGAAAAAAAGAAACAGAGGTCGCTTCCTTATGACTGCAACGAACGCCTCATTGGTAGTTATAAGTAATCTTTATATACATATAGAAATAACTGTTGTTTTTATTCTGGAAGATTGTGGGGGAAGGGAGTAAGGGGGGGACTGACAAGGTGCTGGCCCTGCCATACGCATGGTAAACTGGAGAAATAACTACCCGACACAATAGCTTGACAAACATTTAGCTTACAATTGGATGCGACCTCTGTTTACTTCTTCTCTGTGGGTTAAAAAATGTACAATAAATTGGTATTCAGTCAGGTAGTTAATATCTTAAACATGGATCTAGGACTGAAGCCTAGTCCTCCGAGGGAGTCAGCACTTACTTGGTAACTAAAACTGGAAAATATTTGCTAAACAAGGCATTATCTTTGAGCCCATCTCGGCCTGTGACAGCTGCTCAGGTGTCTGCCTCCACGCTGGCCCACGTACCTTCAACAAACATAAATATGATAGTGTACAATCTGAACCCGGCTAGAAAAGAGGTCTTCTGTTTTGTTAAATTGAATCTATAATATTATTTACATTATTGCTGGCATAAAATGTAGTTATCAGCCGACATTGTAACTCCATCCATCATAAACAAACACTCTCCGCTCGTTAACCCTGACTAGGGTTATGTCCATGCTGTTTTAACAACTCGTTACATTCTAATTGGATGATCTTGCACTAACTAATGGCGTGTTTAGTGAAAATAACAACTATCTTCTGTCATTAAATGAGCAAATTTCCACTTCATGTTGAAGTTTTTTTAGGTAATCATTTTTGTAAGAGGAAAATTAGTGTATAATTAAATTGATCTTCAAAATTCCAATATTTACAAATTAGTTAATCTACATTAATTAATCCTTTCTTTAACAAAAATAACATTTACCTCATTTTTTCTTTTGTATCATTTGTGTTTTGTCTGATTATGTTGAATTAATTAAAAGTGTTATTTATTAGAATAATTTAAAATCTTTATTTTAAAACTTGCTGCATTTTGTTGATTCAATATCGAACAAATTAGCACAGTTATTTTTAAGGGGACCTTTATTCCTTATTGGAACCTAAAAGAAAATATTTCCAAAAATGCACCTATCACCTTTGCTCATCCAAACTTAATATTTACAAATTGCAACCTATAACTATACCTCTAATGAAAGCATATTAAAAATTTGTACAGTTTGTAGGTTCAAAAATAAAAAAGAAGATTACGTTATACAGACCCTACTGGATTCACTGTAACTTTAAATATGTAGCAAGTAACGGGTTATTTACGAATTTACAATGTACACTCAAAAGCTCGTAAAGACCACATACAAAATAATTGCGGGAATATCATTTCTTTTGTTGAATTATTTACAGCACTATGAGGTTTTGTAAAGATTTAAAATAAATTTAATACAAAGCTCATAATTTATATTTTTTAAACTTAGTTGACTAATTATTAAATATAATTTACACAGTTTAATACAAATCAATGAACTATGATTAAACGAAATTTTCCTTAATAACTTCTTATATTGTAAAATTGTATTTTGCTATCGCAAATACAATAGTGCGCTTTCCCATCGCACTATTTTTTTCAAGACGGCTACATGTTTGCATATTCTCCTTTGATTTTGAAAACTGAAAAAATTGTTTCTCGTTGCGAGAAACACGCCAAATATTTCCATTTTGTTTGCAGCATTTTGGGAAACATCCGACATAAACACTGGAAACAGTTTGCAATGTTTCCGGAAACATGTTTGTAAGTGTTGATTAGGCCTTTGCGTGTACACCATTTGAACTCTGCGTGTGTTTTGACTCTTATTTCTCTCGTTAATAAACCTGTCAAAATAGTAGCTGTTAATAACGATCGCGGAACTCACCGAGGTGGAACCGAACTCACTCCCACGCACCATCTAATGGTGTGCCAACAATCAAGTCATTGTTCACAGAGGTGGTAACTCTGTCAAAAGTACTTAACAACAAAATCAGACTGCGTTTAAACATATGCCTTTGATTTAAGAGGGATAATCGAATTGGCAAACTACACATGTATGTAGATTCATAGTCATATATATTTTCTGATATGGATGAGGAGAACCATACGAATGGCAACCATGGGAGATGTTGCATGGTATTATCTCGAGACAAAAAGAATAATATATTCTTTCATTAAAATTTGGCGACATTTTTCCTGGATCTACGATCACCAACAACGAAAAAAAGCCTCGAGAACAGAATAAGTGATGTGATATACATTATACAATACAAATAAGAAAAAAGACAGGACTGTAAAAAAGTTATCTTTACATTAAGTTTGTGTATTTTTTAAAATTATAGTATTCAGTGGGTCAGGGGTGATGTTACCCAGTTCATGAACTCCTTGATGAACAAGGAAGGTTTGGTCCTTTGGAGAGATCTCTCCAAAATCCATGCTATAAACATTCTCTTTACAACATATTAAAAGGTCACATAAGTATGTCTTTTTAGGGAACAAAAGCTAATAAATAATGAACATGATACAGCCTCTTTTAATGTAAGAGCAGATAAATAAAAAACCCTAAAGATTTTCATATTTTTTTTAGTTGATGCTAAAATCAGGTCGGGTTACCTGGCAACATGATTCAAGCAAAATAAACTGAACTGACTGTTTAAATATGTACATTGGTAGGGAAAACGAAGAAAACACCTCTTCTGTGAATTAAAGAATAAAGCAGCGATGATGACAGTGTCTAAACAAAGATGTAATTTGACTGTAATATGTCCTCAAGAGAATTTAGATAAATACTGTAAAATGTTGATAAATGTATAGTTATCAAAATGCCTGTGACGAAGTTTTGAGAGCTGTCAGAACTGATATATGCCGATGGCGTAGTTTGGGACAAATGAATTATACCTTCCTCTTAAAAGTCGAATGGCGTAGTTTGGGACAAATGAATTATAACTTCATCTTAAAAGTCGAATGGCGTAGTTTGGGATAAATGAATTATACCTTCCTCTTAAAAGTCGAATGGCGTAGTTTGGGACAAATGAATTATAACTTCATCTTAAAAGTCGAATGGCGTAGTTTGGGATAAATGAATTATACCTTCCTCTTAAAAGTCGAATGGCGTAGTTTGGGACAAATGAATTATACCTTCCTCTTAAAAGTCGAATGGCGTAGTTTGGGACAAATGAATTATACCTTCCTCTTAAAAGTCGAATGGCGTAGTTTGGGACAAATGAATTATACCTTCCTCTTAAAAGTCGAATGGCGTAGTTTGGGACAAATGAATTATAACTTCATCTTAAAAGTTGAATGGCGTAGTTTGGGATAAATGAATTATACCTTCCTCTTAAAAGTCGAATGGCGTAGTTTGGGACAAATTGGGATAAATGAATTATACCTTCCTCTTAAAAGTCGAATGGCGTAGTTTGGGACAAATGAATTATACCTTCCTCTTAAAAGTCGAATGGCGTAGTTTGGGACAAATGAATTATAACTTCATCTTAAAAGTCGAATGGCGTAGTTTGGGACAAATGAATTATAACTTCATCTTAAAAGTCGAATGGCGTAGTTTGGGATAAATGAATTATACCTTCCTCTTAAAAGTCGAATGGCGTAGTTTGGGACAAATGAATTATAACTTCATCTTAAAAGTCGAATGGCGTAGTTTGGGATAAATGAATTATAACTTCATCTTAAAAATCGAATGGCGTAGTTTGGGACAAATGAATTATAACTTCATCTTAAAAGTCGAATGGCGTAGTTTGGGATAAATGAATTATACCTTCCTCTTAAAAGTCGAATGGCGTAGTTTGGGACAAATGAATTATAACTTCATCTTAAAAGTCGAATGGCGTAGTTTGGGACAAATGAATTATAACTTCATCTTAAAAGTCGAATGGCGTAGTTTGGGACAAATGAATTATAACTTCATCTTAAAAGTCGAATGGCGTAGTTTGGGACAAATGAATTATAACTTCATCTTAAAAGTCGAATGGCGTAGTTTGGGATAAATGAATTATACCTTCCTTCCTCTTAAAAGTCGAATGGCGTAGTTTGGGACAAATGAATTATACCTTCCTCTTAAAAGTCGAATGGCGTAGTTTGGGACAAATGAATTATAACTTCATCTTAAAAGTCGAATGGCGTAGTTTGGGACAAATGAATTATACCTTCCTCTTAAAAGTCGAATGGCGTAGTTTGGGACAAATGAATTATAACTTCATCTTAAAAGTCGAATGGCGTAGTTTGGGATAAATGAATTATACCTTCCTCTTAAAAGTCGAATGGCGTAGTTTGGGACAAATGAATTATACCTTCCTCTTAAAAGTCGAATGGCGTAGTTTGGGACAAATGAATTATACCTTCCTCTTAAAAGTCTAATTATACCTTCCTCTTAAAAGTCGAATGGCGTAGTTTGGGACAAATGAATTATACCTTCCTCTTAAAAGTCGAATGGCGTAGTTGGGGACAAAAGAATTATAACTTCATCTTAAAAGTCGAGTGGAGTAGTTTGGGACGAATTAATTGTACCTTCCACTTTAAAGAAGTATGATTATGATTTATCTATTTGCAGTAAATAATTTAGACATCTGAAATAAGTCAAAATCAAACAATAATGGTAGCTTTGGTTATAGCTTCCTACTTTAGATGTTCTACATAAACTGATGAACTGTTATTAAATATTGTTATTTTAGTTTTGTTACTAAAAATGGTAAAACTATTACTAAAGTAGTTAGTAATTAGATATCATTAAATTAATTCGTAGGCATAAGCGACCGGTGTCATTACTAAAAACTAAAGCGTCCGGTTTCAAGGTGTTATTTACAATATTTACATCACCAAAAGTTTCACCCATGCTGTGATGTAAAGAATGGGCGAAACTTTTAGTGGTGTGAATAATGCAGATAACAACTTGACACGGACGTTACCGGAAGATTTAATATTTAGTAACTGTCATTAACTACTGAAATTACTTTTACTAGTATTTGGAGACCACTTAACCAATTTCAACCACGCCAATCATTGAAGAGTTTAATATAACTTTTGCCTTCTGTTAAAAATCATGTTGATATATTAAAATATAGATATTAATTATTAAAATATCACACTGAAGGTTTGTTTGTGAATTTGCATAAAAATAAATCCTTACATTAAAAAAGTCCTCCTATGAAAAATATTGGCTTGAAAGAAAGTTTTAAAAGAGATTAAATATGCAGTGTTTCTAATCTGTCATTAGGATTATCAACATTGACTATAGAAAAAAGAAGACTGTCCGCTCGTAAGGGTCCCGAGCAGCCGGTTTCCTCTTCTGTGACACTATATTTTCACACAGGTAGCGCTAGCTGTCTCATTCTCTCAGTCTCCCTTCACCCCCCCCCCTCTCTGACCCTCTTCAGCACACGCTGAAGTAACTAATAACTGAATTAATAGTACGCCCAATAGTCGTCCAATCACCTATTTGAGGACATTCACCGTTAGATAGCAGCCCAAGAGCGCATCTACAGCAAAATTTAAGTTGCCTTAGTCGTGCTATAATCAATGGTATTAAAAATCAAGTGACTAAGAGATAATTCATTATTGTAATTTGGTGCACTTAGTTTAAGCATGTAATGCACTTATTTTAACTTATTGTATCAAGTCAAAAGAGAGCACTTTGGGAATAACTGGTTTTAATGAACTCTGGGAATATTTGTTTTTAGGCCCTTAAACCAACTTTAAATATTCACAACACGATTTGGTTAAAGTGACACCATTGAATTGATACGATCTTTAACTTTTTGACGTAAATAACGCAGATTTATTCAGATATTTAGAACAATTACAGTAAATTAAATATCACTCACATCTGGAATCTAGATTACAGAATGCACCTATCTGAAACAACACGCCATTATCCGAATGACAGCCGCAGTTTCAAATTAATTTGAGCCGGCGAACGAGCAAAAGTGAATTTGGAATTCCATCGTTCATTCCCACCGTTAATAAAGAACATTCCTAGGACAGATTCTGGCACATTCACCGGGGAATGCCTTAATGAAGACGGTATCCACGTTTTTGGAATGACCTCTCTGATTGGGCGTCCACAAGATGCAGTTTATTCCTACCTGCTCTTTTTTTCACGTTAATTAGTTCAATTAACAGTTATGTACTTCTAAACAAATTCTAAATTCGATTATCTTTTGTATAAATATATTAACTGCTTTTTAAACACTTAAAACACTGTTCCCGAATATTCTTCTGGCAAATGAAGCATTTGTAATAAAAAATCACATTTTAGCTTTTAGGGTAATGATTTCATTCAAATAATAGTTCATGGAAACTATTTATATGCGTAAGAGTGTTTTCATACAGTTTATTGACATTTATGAACCTTTCCACATATTTAAATATCGCTACTATTAACATAGTGTTCTATATATATGTAAATATTACAGTATTTACATAAAATAAGGAATATATAATGGAATTGTAAGCTGTACTTTAAAATTATTAATTTAATTATATTTATGTAAATGTAATGTTAGTTCAATATTAATTTTGATTAATAAATTAGCGTTTTAATGGTTTCATTTTTAGTCCCATGGGCTCCTAATGTTAAAATAATTACATAAGAAATTGTTGTAATTCAAACCCTTTTATATATATATATATATATATATATATATATATATATATATATATATATATATATATATATATATATACAGGGTGTTCTGAAAAAAGGTGCCCATAAGGCAGGGCGTGATTCCTCACATCAAAAGAAGAAAAAAAAGTTCTAATTAACATAGGTCCGAAAATGCTTCGTTAGCGAGTTACAGCTAGCGAAAGATTTCGCCTGAATTTCAGTTCCCCTGCTGAAACGAAGCCCTACGGGTATTTGTTGGCTGTTAATTAAGATGTACAATTTAGCGTTCTTTATGTAAAATGAACTGAAAAATTGAATAAAACCGTTTTCAGACCTGTAGCTACAGTAGTTTTTAAGATATGTGGTGCCCAGGGCGAGCCTCAGCTACTGGGCGGGTCGCAGGTGGCGGATTCCACCTCGTCATTGATGGGGTGGACAACTGCGAATAAGGGGAAAACCCTAATAAGCAGTCCCGGACCAAGGTCCGCAGGGGCAGCTGAGGTGTGCAGCTGACGGGCTTAGTGACCCCGCGGTACCCTGAACTCTTTACCACACACACCTATAGTTACATACCTAAGGACCGCACTGAGTCCTTAGATAATGAACCGAGCATGGGAGCAGAGGGCAGCCTCACTGGCCAGCCCTTGTTTTCCATTGCTCGGGCCAAATCAATGTCGGGGGGGGGGCATGTCTCTCTCCGATTCTGAATCCAACTTGGCTGAGGACCGCTCAGAGCCCTCAGACAAGGACCTTGGCACGGGGAAAGAAGGCAGGGGCAGGCCAGTCTGAAGTCCCCGGTGCTCGGGTCATGGGTTCGGCGGAGGGGGGCATGTCGATCTCTGACCTCGAAAACATCCTTCTCGGAGCCCAGGCTCTGATCAGCTCGATCGGACAGCTGGGGCTCTGAATAGGATGAAGATAGCCAGGAGAAGCACTCCTGGCAATCAGAGGAAAAGGCCTATAGGCCTCAACTGACTGATCACTGGAGGGGGTCCTGTACAGGTCACTCCTCAGTGGTCAATCTAGTAAAAGATGAGGTACTCTCAATGAGGTTTGACCTCATTGGGACTAAGTATCTTTTCACCAGACCCCATACTGTGGATTTTGGGTCGAGGGAGTACTGGGACGCTGTTATTAGCCCGGTTTCTTCTCACGACCCATTTGTATGGTCCACAGACGGGTCAAGAATAGGCAACAGAGCTGGATTTGGTGTCTATACTGGCGACCCTAGGACAAACGCGTGCGTGAGCCTGGGAGCGTATGGCACCGTTTTCCAAGCTGAAGTCGCCATACGTCCAGCGCAAATTATGACAGAGGTTTGCGGGAAACATATCCATATCCTCTCAGATAGTCGGGCGGCCTTGGGGGCCCTTGACTCCTGGAAGGTTTCGTCTGGTCTGGTCTGGGAGTGTGTGGAGTCCCTCAGCATCCTGGGTTCAAGAAATCAGGTCCTGCTGGAATGTATCCCAGGAAATAGGGGAATAGAAGGCAGCGTGCAGGCCGATGCCTTGGCTAGGGAAGGCGCTATTAAGCCCTTCATTGGTCTTGAGCCGGCCTGCGGCGTTTTGGCTGCAGCTGTCAAAATACCAACCAAAACTGGGTCCCAGACATCTGGAAAGATGGCGGCGGTTCCCAGGGCAATGACTCGACAAGCTTCTTGTCAGGAATCCTTCCCAGAAGTCAACAAAGTAACTTCTTGGGTTGAGTAAATTTTACGTAAAGCTGGTGGTGGGACTCATCACCGGTTACGGTAAATTCCGGAGGCATCTAAGAACGGTGGGACTCCTTACGGAGGATCCCATCTGTCGCCTCTGTGGGTTGGACGAAGAGTCTGTAGAACACACTGTCCGGGAGCGTGAGGCTCTTGGTGCCGGCAGAAGAGTACCTTTTGAAGGCTCACCTCTGGGACAGTTGGAAATTACCAATCTAGTGAAGAAGCTCCTTGACTTGGTCAAGGGCAGCCAGCTTTACGACGATTGGGCACCGGGATTGGCACAAAAAGCCATAGGCTTCGTTGCAAGGGTTGGCTGGACCAACTATATATCCCCTTTTAAACTAAAACTAAAACTAAGATATGTGACGAAATACGCGAAACTTGGTCCCGAAAAACAAGTTCCTTTTAGGTTTGAAGCAGATTTACTATGTTAAATGTACAATAAACCCAAATTTTTTTTACAGAACTTTTAGAAAATTTAATTTCGAAGAGAAAGATGTAAAATAAGTCTATAATAGACAAACGCAACCTTTAAAAAATAATCCTTAATTAGCCTACATACAAAACGCATGAAAAATAGACAAAATCTGTTAAGCTCTCTACAAATGTAAGCTCTCGCCAAATGGTTATTGCAGAGACCACATAACCAACATTTTTTGAATTTTAGGGAAATCAAGAAAAACCTAATTTCCAAAAAAGTAACAAAACATTTTAATTAAGTAATTTTTAATTGTTAACTACCAAGGTATTTAAAGTCGTGGATGTCGATCTTAATCATCAGGGCTGACATACCACTTAGAAAAAAATAAATAATTTTTTTCACTTATGGTGTTTCTGCAATAAACGCTGTTTTAAAATCAAATTATAATTTGTTTAGTAATTTTCTGACAGATTTGCAGGTTTGGGCACATTGAAAAACAAAAATATGAATAAGACACTTTATTCAAAGATGGAACTCATTAACTAGTATAAAAACATGAAAAAATGTAAATTTTTTCGGACTTAACCTACTCGTCATCTTCATTGGACCCCTCAATCATTTCGGCATCTGTTGTTGGCCATTGTAACAAAGTATTGTAGAAGTCTTCATACCCTGTGGTATAGTTGGTCAACTTTTTGATATCATTGAGCTTTGCCTTTTGGATAGGTACCTGTAACGAAGAAATCAACTTGTTGGTTCTGCAAAGATAAGTCCTGACTGGCTAGCTTATTTAAAAAAAGTGTACATGCTGTTGATATTATTTTTATTAACTAATAACATTATCTTAGAACTTAGGCTTAAGCGGCCGGTGTCATAATTAGAATCTACAGTTTCTGGTGACAACCGCGTCAAGGTACTATCTACAATATTTACAAGATGACCAGACGTTTCGCCCATACTGTGATGTGGCATCCTCAGTGGTTTCTCTGAGACTGAAATCGGCAAGTGACCTTCCAGCTTTATAACAGGTGGTGGGGTGGGGACTGGTTGGCAGGTATGCTGGAGAGGGGGGCGGAGGCACGACCCACGTGACCTACGGTCATTGGCCGAAAAATCAATATGGCTGACTCTTCCATTTTATTTCAATTTACTTAAAATGGGTTCCCATGTCTTTGGCAGCCGTATACTATCATCCTTATTAAAATTATTTCTTCTTTTATATATTTCTATGGCTTCCCTTACGATTCTCGGGTAGTAATGTGGGATGTTGGCAAGGACTTTAGTTTTGTCAAATAAAATTCCATGATTACTTTTTGTGCTATGTTCAGCAACAGCAGACTTTTCCGTATCTTCATTCTTAGTATGCCTTATATGTTCCTTAATCCTTGTGGAAATTAACCTCTTGGTTTCCCCCATGTAGACTGACCCGCAACTACAAGGTATTTCATATACTCCAGGCATAGCTAGTGGAATTTTATCTTTGACTGGCCTCAGAAAATTCTTTAATCTATTCGGTGGCTTGTAAATGGTTTTTATATTTTCTTTGCTTAATAGCCTGCCAATCTTTTCCGTTGTTCCCTTTATGTAAGGTAGATACGCCTTTTTTGAGGTATCCTTATCTTGTCTTGTATCTACTCTATTGTCTTGTTCTTTCCTCTTTAACTGTTTTCCAATAGTATTATTGATTTCTCTAACTGAATATCCATTCTGTTTATCCAACTGTCCATTCTGAATATCCAACGTCTGGTCATCTTGTAAATATTGTAGATAGTACCTTGACGCGGTTGTCACCGGAAACTGTAGATTCTAATTAATAACATTATGTTCATTATTATTGTAAAACAAAAATAACTTCATTGTTTTCTTTTAATTGTTTCAAATAAAATTGTAGAAATAAAAAAATTTCTTACCTGTCCTTGGGGGTAGGCAACTGCAGTTGGTAGTTCCGGTGGTTTGTTACATTTCAGGAGGGTGAATGTGGACTCATGTAAGCCATCAATGAACTCCCTCACTACTACTTTCCCTTGCGAATGTGAGGAGAACTGGAACTGTCTGTAAGTGGATATTTTAAATGGTTCTTTGTCCTTCTTTGGGATGGCTCTTCCTGCTGTTTCATCGGAGGCTGAAACTGTCTTTTTGTAGTATGCAGGCCACCAGCTTTTGAAGTTTAATATTTCATTGGTTTTCACCTCATGGACTGTGAATCGACCAGAATTACTAGCCCTCAGTATCAGTTCAATGTACTCCTGTGGTGTTAAATCCGGTCAGCTTTCCGTATGAGGTGACAGTGACTTTATACAGCCTGTATAAAGTCGCTGTCACAGGGGCAAAAAGAATGCCCTCGCACTGGGAAGCAGTATGTAATAGTCTCAAAATGTGAATTGTCACACAGAGCCATTAAGAATCTTATCACGGTGTGATTCTTATCTTGTCCGAAAGGACCATCACTAAACAGTACCAATTTCTTTATTGTATCAGGGACTTCGGTCTTTATGTAGTCAAAAAGAAAACACACCTCATCTGGTGATTTATTTCCTCATGGTATACATAAATTTTCGCCTTATTAGTCTTTAGGTTGTGGATACAAAAGCAGTTCACCCACAATTGCCGCATGTAGAAGACTTCTTGGGCGGGAATGTGCGGCAAAGGTAGATTTTGCATGAAGTCAAAACATATTGCCAGAGTTTCGTCATCTTTATCATTACTGTAATATTTTATTTTCTTGTAATACTTCTTAGCCCTATTTTTATGAACCATCATCTCTCCAACAGCAGTACGTTTGGCACTTTCACACAGAAGAGCGTCCCTTAGCTTACTAGATAGACTTTCACAAGTGCAACGAACATCCACTTTTGAGGGCGACCAAATCTGTAGTCAAAATTTTCTTTGAAATATGTGTAGTAAAAGTTATACTTAACTACATTGGTTGGATCTGGATGTTTATCAAGAAACATTTCATACATTTTCTTAACAGTTAATCTGGCGTCCAAATATTTTTTTGGCTTTCCTCCATAGTGGGTCACTTTGACATTGAATGAACTGACATGTTGATGAATCAGATTACAGACAGTTTTTTTCCCCGTAAGTCACGTGGACTTTTGTTCTGGAGTAAAAGGCTACAAATCCTTCTTTTGCGTTCACCTGTTACTCCATGCACTTTCAAAAACACATTTTTGCATACCGGTACTAAGCAGCCTTTACTTTTTATGTAGTACACTAATGAGTGTTTTCTTTTATAGACTGTCTCACTACGTTCATATAATTAATTGTAAAATTTAAGTTGTGTTTTTACTAATAACTTAAACAAACAGGTAAATTTACGTTCAAAAAACTTTTACATTTAATATTTTCAAGTTTATGTTTGAATATAGCTTAATCTATGATTCATCATCGATTGTAATTACCTACAGAAGCCAAGGTGGAAATATTAGTTAATTTATAAACTTATGTAAGTTCAAACTTAAGGTTGAAATTGTTAAGTTTCTAAGGCTTGTAGTTAACCTTATTTTTATAGAAATTTTGGTTTGTTAAAAAAAACACTGGTTTTAATTTTCGTAAAATATCAATAAAACTCTACATACAAGTCAGTAAAATTTAAATCGCATATACGTTTAAATACTCCAAAGTGCTAGTACTCATTTTATTATTGCTTTAAACTTAATTAAATACTTTCAAAATTCGTTTATCAAAATTGAATCGTGAATCTTATAAAACCGTGTGCTTGACGTTTCGGACGCATTGCACTTCTCATCTTCATAAAAGAATTCTCTTTAAAAAATTGACATTGGAATTTGGAAGCATCGATATATTTTTCAAAATTTTCACGAATTAAAAATACGAAACATTTAGAAACTGAACAACAAAAACAATAACGAAAAACTTTTGAATTGAGAAGAATAGAACAAGAAAACACCTATGAACGACCCGTGGTTTGATCGTTCAATAAAGGAATTGTCGAGAGAATATGTTTGGTTTTCCAGGAATTTAGAAGTAGCTTGTATCTGATTAAACAAAAAAAAGCATGGACTATTGTTATTATAAATTTTAAAACTTAATTAAACATTTTCTGCTATAGCACTCATAATTTAAAGATGTATATTATTCAGGATCCACTTGTCCTGACTCATATTTCACTGAACTGTTAGCAATGATTGTAACAATAACTTCTATTAATATCACTAAACAATTTTTAATCCAACACTCTGTCAATTGCATAAAAAATGCCTCTGATATAGTTTTAACATGAACGTACACTCGCGAATTTGTATTTATACATATTACTGTAACAAATTAAACGATTTATTAACTTTAATAAAACTAATCAATGAAAAATCTCGTTCAGCTTTAAATCTTATAAACATATATATTTTATTATTCAAGATTGTCTTTAATAAATGTTTACTAGTTTATACTATAAACTAGTTTTTACAATCTAGTAGTTATAGTTTAAAAGTTATTAAACTTCATTCATCGTAAACCTATATTATTTTTTCTTTCGTATTTTATAACGGATCATAACCAAGTTTATAATAAAATACATCAACAACAAGATCCTCAATTTCTTTCGTGTATGCGTTTGCGGTAGGAATAGCAAAAGGCCTCCCATCGGCTTTAATGAGCCAAGCGAAAAGATGTTATCTCGTGCGCATAATTAGGCCAGTGAGTCGGCGAGACCAGGAAGTGGCCGACACAGAGTAATTGTCGCAGAGCATCAAGCTTTCACAGGTCGTAACGAGCACGGGGTTCAAGCAGCAGCACAGGGTCTCCAATTACCGACCTATTACCAACTCACACAGTCGCGGGTACGTGGGATATGGAAAAGGTTCATAGTCAGGCCAGTGAGGCTAAGAAGTGGCCGACACAGAGTAATTGTCACAGAGCATCAAGCTTTCACAGGTCGTAACGAGCACGGGGTTCAAGCAGCAGCACAAGATCGCCAATTACCGACCTATTACCAACTGACACAGTCGCGGGTACGTGGGATATGGAAAAGGTTCATAGTCAGGCCAGTGAGTCGGTGAGGCTAGGAAGTGACCGACACAGAGTAATTGTCGCAGAGCATCAAGCTTTCACAGGTCGTAACGAGCACGGGGTTCAAGCAGCAGCACAAGATCGCCAATTACCGACCTATTACCAACTGACACAGCCGCAGGACGTGGGATATGGGAAGGGTTCATAGTCAGGCCAGGGAGTCGGGGCGGCCAGACTAAGGTACATGTGTTTGTTATTTGTGCTGTCAATCGCCTATATAAAGCACTTTTCGAGCACAATCGTCTGTGTAAGCAATATTGGTTAATTTTCTTTAGAACAAATAAATTACACAAGCAAATAAAACTTAATAAACCAAAACAATGTCTAGTGTGATTAAACGACAATTTACATACGTCAATCGTGGTTAACATAACCTAATGTACCAAATATTTTGCAAGATGCAATGTCCTACAGGTCTCCTGAACAAGTGGTAGAATATTGTATTCTCTTTGATTCTATAGAACATTTCTTGCTGTGCGCTTAATTTTATGTTCCAATTTGTCGGCACTGGTGGCGCAGTGCTGTAACCCAGCTATCCGCTCAATGGTTGCTATTGACGTGGAGACTACTATAGAAGTCTGGGATGTCCATGTTGGATGGTAATCAAAGTTCAGATGTTGTGTGGGTCGTTTGTTAGTTAGCTGGAAATCAGACCAACACTCCGTGGTTCGGATTGCACGTAAAGCTGTAAATCTCTTAGCTGCTCTCGCTATTGGGCTTTTCATAAATAGTCCTTTCTGAGCTAAACTGAACTCAGATAGCAACAATGACTACAATGCCTATGACAACAATGACTACAAGGTTCATCTACACTCATTCACCCCTTATATTCACCCATATCTCTACGATTGGCGTCTTAGAAATGAATAATAATAATGTTTCTAATTGATATTTTTAAAATAGAATTATGGTATTCATTAAAAATAATTGTATAAAGTAACCTATTTTATGTGATGATCAAGATTTTAAAGCATTCTGTGTAATAATATACTGTTTAACAGTACTGTATTTGTGAATAATAAAGAACTTGTATGTGTAAGTGAACGTAGACGTATATTGTAGGTCAGAGTAAAAGAAATAAAAATTCATAAAAACACGAATTTGATTAAGATAAACATCTGGCTCTGCTGATGTTATCCAAATAGGGAGACCTTTTGAGGAATCTCAGAACAAGTTCTTGATATTCAAACGAAATGAAATCATTTCCAACTTTCTCCAATATTAGTTTTTTCGTTAACGAAAAAAAACAAAGTTGAATAAACTCTGAAAGGCGTTCATTTACACACAGCACATCCAGCATAATTATATTATTCTGATTATTATATTAATTTAGATAGAGAATAAGATATGTTTAAAATACGACATTTTGTTAGAATGTCACACATGCGTATCAGTCACCAGCAGAAATACTTAAACCCTGTGAAATATGCACATTTACATCTACAATCTCCTTAAAACTCACAGACATAACAATGAGTAAAAATAAATCTAACAAAATAATAAAACTTTCACTTGCACCATAATTTGTAAGTTGAGAAAGGTACTAGTGGTTATATGTAATTGAAAGCGATAAAAACTTTGCACGTGTCATAGAAGATTCAGTGTTTATTTTATTCTAAACAAATTTAGTTAATTAGAAGCTACTACCTTAATGTAGAAGTTAAATGGGCATCCATTATACAGTAGTATTCATTTTTATAACAAAGGCAAATCAGCAGCAACTAAAATCACGAGTTCTGGTCGTTTGAAAATGAGCATGTACTCTTTTTTTTATAACCCAAACTATACTTATCGTACACCTACCCAGCAAATATCATAAAGTATATATTTACGCAGAAACGATCTATTGGTACTTTTAATCAGGTTTATTATACCGGTTTGTATTCTACTCGAAATGCGGAAATTAGTTTCATTCGAATGGTTAATACGTTATTGATTAGCTATCCCTATGTAGTTTTTGGTGTAGCTTAAAGTTTAACACGTATAACTCCATTAGATGTGGTTTAAAATATAATCGATTCCACTTTTATTAAAAAGAAGGCGTGGAAAAGTGCGAATACAGTATTTGAAAAGGGTGCACAATGAGTCAGGCTGCTAAGGCCCAACACATCCTATTGCAGTGCGTATTTAGGCCGTCATTAACACTCATCCTCCTCTGAGCTGACCACCTGTTTCAATGGACCGGCCCAACACATCATAAACGCACGGCAATAGGATTTGTCGGGCTAGTTCATTGAGACGGATGGTCAGGACGGAGTGTCATTCTGAGGTGGGTGGTCAGGACGGAGGAGGTCAAGTGTTAAGGACTGCCTAAATAGGCATGGCAATAGGATGTGTCGGCCCGGTCCATTGAGATGGGTGGTCAGGATGGAGGATGACAAGTGTTAAAGACGGCCTAAATAGGCATGGCAATAGGATGTGTCGGTCCGGTCTATTGAGACGGGTGGTCAGGATGGAGGATGACAAGTGTTAAAGACGGCCTAAATAGGCTTGGCAATAGGATGTGTCGGTCCGGTCCATAGAGGCGGGTGGTCAGAACGGAGGAGGACAAGTGTTAATGCCTGCCATTACCGAGACTACAGCCATCAGCCTCTCCTTCATGTGATCAATTACTATTAATTGCCCGCGAATGGACTAAGTCTGTTCCATCAGAGAGTCGTCAGTCCTTGTCGCTGCCACTCCTGATTGAGCCGTATACGTAATTCATAAGTGCATAATCTAGTCCTCTTTAAAGTGTCATAAAAAGTTGTTCTTGCTTTCAATGTTGTACAATTTAGACTCGTTATTTAGAATTTAACCTATATTTCTAGTTTTATTAGTTAATTAATAATTAAATCTTATTGCTAAATCAAGATCATAAATATTCGTAACTTACTTCGACAAAAACATTGTCTCAACTTCTATATTTATTTTATATGTATGTAATTACAAAACAGGTTTTTTATTTATATAAACTATACAAACTGATTACTATTTTCAGTATCATTTTAGCTTTTTCTGATATCCTATACATGAAATAAACAAGTTTTGAATACAATTTTGCTTAAAAACTATTTTAAATAATCAAGAGGGTCGTTCAACGTTATGTCATCAAATAAGGATTATTATAAAACAAAAAATGTTAGTTTAATTCCCTTATTTTCCAAGTAAATAAAGATACTTAAGACAATCTGAAGGTGTTTGTATCTCAATGTGTTTAAATGGCGTATTTTGTACTAAGATCTTATTCCCACCCTATTTGGAAATTTAAATATCATGTACACCTTCATATGCTTAAATTTCATGTTCTTTTGATTGCATATTTAGCTCAAGGTAATAATGATTTTAGGAATCAAGTCTCTCACTTTTGGTGAAGGTTCAGAAAACAAAATAATATCACATCTTGTTTATTTTAAAACGTATATTTCCCCAATAGTATATTAGTTCAAGGTTTTTTCTCAGAGGATCATCTTAAACCCAATTCTATTCAAGTATACATTAATGACTTTCATTCTAACCTGAGAAGTGAAATTGAAAAATGTTATATGCCTGCCGATGGGCTTTAGTTTGGTACATAATGAAGACATAATGGTATCTTATGGCAGATAATATTTTATCTTTCAAAGTAAATTAAGTTTGGGATTTTAAATTTTATTTGGAATGCCACATACAGTACATAACCATTAAAAATTAAACTTTCCAAATATCAATTTAAATTGTCCTTCACTCAATCACAATAAGGGAGTAAAAACTATAAAATTTATAGGAACATCTCATTGTTACAAGTAGTTTTTAAACGTGTTGCTATTTTTCACAAACAGTCCAAAAGTCAGAAACAATTGTAAACCGCAGTAAGAAACTTAATAATATTTTATATTCGTTATCAACCCAAGATTCATATTGAAACTATTTGAAATTATGTATTTGTCGATTTTTTTTCTCGTATTGAGGGAGTAAATTCTCGAATTCTAGTAAAAGGAAACATTTTTAAGTTTTTTTATGTAAAATAGGCAAGAGAACTCTGTATGAACATTGTTTTTATAATAAATGAGTATTATAAAATTTACGTGATGTAGGTTTAGCCTATTTACGTTTTTGATATTTTTGTTAAATAGTATTAATTATTTTAGTATTTTTCTCGTTACTATTGGCCAGTTTTACATATTTATTTTAATTTTAAACAATATATTTGAATTAAAAATTGAAAAATAAACTCGAAAAACTGAATTTAAAGGAACTATTTATTTATATGAGAGCCAAATTGAAAATGCAGTACGTTTTCTGAGAGCACGTTTAAGAGGAATCGACCAATAACAATATACGTATTGTGTAGGAATAATATAGTACCGAGAATATGAACAAACCGGTCACATTCTAAACAGGAGCAAGTCTTTTAACTGAAAGAATGTAGTCTTTTTAACAATTGCCCACTTTTCTATTCTGTTTTACTTGAGTTCATTTTACCTGGTTGAACATTAGTAAAGAATTCTTTCGTTTACAAAAAGCAGTTCCCATTTTCTTGTTATTTGTACACGTTTTTTCTCGCTAATTACTACTCCAGCATTCCTCACTCGGTGTACAACTTTCATTTGTAATACTTTTTGTTTTAATTAACATGGCGATTTGTTGATGTTGTTTCTTTACTTACAACTAGACTACAAATCAACTGCTATGATTCATTACTAAATTCATCCACATTCTTGCAACGTTCCAATTCTGTGGAGAACATGTTAGATGCTGGTTTTTAAGCTTCTACAGGACGGTACTTTTCTTAAATCTTTCTATTCTTGCAGTTTCTTTCTTAATGTCTACTTTCCTTCCTTTGGTGGCTTAATGTACGAATACCAACAAAACTCCCCTTTCAAAGTTTGGGTTAACAACGTAATTCAAAGCTAGGATCAGTAATCAATTACAACTACGTTAGAAAGGAAATCGATCAAACCATTGTAGAGTTCAAGAAGTCTAGACCTCTACAGTGAAATGACACAGTAATCAAGTGAAAAAAAACACAGTAGTCATGCAGAACGTAGTCTGTTATAAGTGTGATTTTAAAGAAGGACCGGTGTACGGCACTCTGGTACACATAATATTAAGTTATGTTATTTAATACATCACTATTAAAAGTTTAAAAAAAATCTAAACCAAATAAAACTTAAATAATGACTATATACATGGTCTTAAGGATCTATTTAAAATATGGGAAAGATACTGTCAACTTAAAAATATAAATAACAATTAGAATTTAGAACAAAAAAGTATACACTTGAGTATGTAAAAATAAAACTCAAGATTTCATATATGGTCCTGAGAAACAAAACATGAAAATACACATAACATTCTAGAGTTACGGTAAAAATACCGATGACAACATAAACTTAAACAAATGGTCTGGTTTAAAAATTTTTGGGATCTTTTCTTTTAGACGACCACAAAGACCGAACAAATTTCAATAGAAGCAGAATGATATTAAGTAGTTTTCCGACGGAAATTGACGATATTATCCACAAAATGAAGGGTTTTAGTTATTTTACACAAAAAACAAAAATAATTTTTACGAGAATAAAGTACACTAACATATATTAAATTTGAGGTTAGGTTAGTTTAGAAACCTAGTCATACAACTTTTATAGAAAATTATTCCAGCTTTGTGGTCGTATATTAGAACAATTGTTGAGTGTATTTCTGCAATTATCTTTAAGCTGATCTAATTGTTATTCATTTTACAAGCATAAATCTTCTCATTGGAATATGCTTTATATTCTGTTTACCAATACTCGCCATGTTTCTATGGCTAACCACTATGCAAACCATTCGACACACACACGCAGATCTACACTAATCTACTCACATGTTCACATACTGTTTATGACACACACGCACCCACAACTTAAAAAGAGTGTCTTTTCACCATATATTATTTAGGATAGGTATCCAACCCACCCTATAAACACCCATTCAAATGCTTTACAATAATTATCGAGGTATTCGAAAACGCTTAATATGTTTTTTACAATACCACTGTATGTGTGTATGGGGGGGGGGGTCAATAATAATATGTATTGTAAAATTACGCTGGGACGAAATCAGAATTTAACCTTTCATAATACCCAAACCACAAGTTTTAAACACACATTCAATTCAAATAATATGATTCACAATTTAAAAATAATTTATACATTCAACCTATCAAATAAATGCTTTAACAATAACTAGCACTGAAACTGCTAGTGGTATTCGAAAACACCTTAAAATCCTTAACGCCTTGAATTTTTTTTACATAGAAACAGGAACCAAATTTAAATTAATGAGCAGTTCCAGATTCTTCAGTGTGACATTGTACAAGAATCTAAATTGGAAGTGTCACATCCGTAGTAGTCTGCGGTCGACCTCAGTCCGTTCTGCGCGTGTGGTCTAGCGTCGCCGACCAGGGTATTCAACATCTAACATGTAATATCTTATACGGCTATTTGATATATATATATATACCCAAACGTCAGATGTCTTAGCCCTACATTTGTTGTCAATACATGCATGGATACGGAATGTTCATGCCTCTACCATCAATATAATTTTGAATATTTAAAATTGCAATGTAAATTACTTACATCGGAAATTACATTTATGTCGATCGTAGGCATTTCATGCCTCTCATCAATATAATTTTTAATATTTAAAATTGCAATGTAAATGACTTGTGTGTTTTACAGGCTGAAATACATTGTGGTGCTGAGTATATGTATGCGTGAGGGGACCGAGTTGTTCCGTTTGTCTCCACACACAGTAGGCCTATGTGTATACATACTTATATACTTACTGTTTCTTAACACGACGTCCTACATATGTTTGTTATATACATACATATTTATTGTTCATTTAACAATACTCGTAGCTGGTCAGCTGTCCAATGTTTTAAAAAAATACAACTTGTCATGAAATTGTCAAGTTCCATTAAATTCAACTTAACATTTAATGGAATTTAATGGAACCATTAACACACTAACCAGTATTAATTGGTTACACAATTGCGATTGAGTATTGCGATTGAGTAACACTAACACTAAAACACACACACACACACGCGCGCGCGCGCGCGCACGTACGCACTAATAATAAATAGAAATAAAAATAATAATAAAATAAATAAATAAAAATAAATAGAACTGTGTAACGGTTAACAGGCCTATAATACACACAGCACGCTTCATTATAAAACTACATAGGCTGATTAAAGTGTTATGTGTGTATAATAATACAGATGGTTATTGTACATTAAATAGTAAAATACCATATTGCAAAATCTGTTTTGTTTTTATAAAAAAACTAAAATTATGATGTTTCTTAAATTATCCGACAAGTATCGTCTACCTGAAAGTTAGGTGGAGGGCCGTATTAGGGTTGAGTATACAAGGGGTCATGTTTGTAGGGTAAGTGGTGGGAAAGTCAGATAGCGTGTATTCGCAGGGTGCCTGAGATCAACTAACCCTAGAACTGGCATACATGGATTTTCGACATTTCAAAGTTATTTGCGTAAAGGCAATTGTTGAAATTCCAGGTTCAAAACATCGTTTTTCTAAGAGATTTCATTATATGTAAATACATTCAATTGCATTATATATCATATAATCGTGTACAAATATAGTCAAACTTAATTATCTGTAACTTTGATTCCTTTAGAAAATCTGCGAATATCACAGCACCGTTATATAAAAAACATTGCTGGCCGAACAGCCGACATTTCAGACTGTATCTGAGCCAGTGCATCAACTGTTTTGAGCTATTATACATTATGTAGGCTATAATTTTGTGTTTGAAATCCTAATAAATGTTATATATTTGAAAAATAAACACAATTTAGAAAATGTTGGCTATCTTTTCTCACTTCATTGTTAATAGGAGTTTAACATCATTAAACATATTGGTAAATCAGATTATAACTTCCAAAGCATAAATATTATGCCGATTTTAGTGAATACAATGGTACTTCAATTATTTTATTTGGATATTTTGTATTTTGTATAATTAAAAAAACTTTAAAAGCAACTAAAAAAAGGCCCTCCAGCACTGGAAAATATAACCACCAGGTCTCGGGTTAAGAATCGGATCGAGGGCTTTTTAGAGATCGAGATTGTTTCTTGTTCACAATACCTTCAACAATTAAGTCAACGAGACTGTTACTGCGTCCGTTTCCTGCCCGGAACCCGAATTGATCCTTCGAAAGTGGATTGTGTTTCTCAAGAAATTTTGAAAGTTGAGGGAGGAAAATATGGTTGAAAGTTCTTGTTAAAAACTGTAAGAGTCGAGATGGGGCATATGTACTATAGTATAAAAGCAAAATTGCATTTCTGGAAACATATTATAACGTGCTAACCCCTAAGACAGTCTAGACCGTGACCAAATCGCGGATGTAAAAATAAAAACCTGCCGCTTTCCAATAACCGTTGATTGGAGATAATAACAAGATGGCGGGAGAGCGATGTGTGAACAGGTCTAGGAAGGGGCGAGCGCGACCTTTGAACCAGCATCAACAACTCTCCAGCGGATACAGGTTTTCATCATATTTGTTTGTTTATTCTGTCACTAATCATAAATCTTAGACTTAAGTTGAACTGGCAATTATTATTTTTGTTACCATACTTGGTATACAAATGTATGCTTTTCAAGGATTAAACTCTCAACGATATATTGGGAAGTTTGAAATTGGCCATCATTTATTATTTCTCACATTAAAAATAAATAACATTGAATGCTACTACCTTTCTAACTATATGACTTACATTTTTTAAATTTGAATACAGGTCAAAATTAGATTATTGTAGATTAGGGTTTGTTAGAAGTAAAACATTTGTAAAAGTACTAGATAATAGATTTAACTACATCATTTTTGTTATTAATTTTTCTTTCCAAGACATTTTGTAACAACTAAATTTAAATTCATAAAATTTCAATTGAGTGATTATAAAATATATGATAGGCCTACTCCCTATTGGTTGCATGATCGTTGTTTAACTGCTTTTAGGAATTCCTTAAAGCTTTCTTCCTTGTTGTCCTTGTGTCGTGTTCCTCATAAAATTAAATTTTGGATGAAAGTACTAGGCCTATTAACTGGTGAAAACAACATTCATATGCTTAAAAATGAAATTAACTCCGTAATTCTCTCTTAGTTGCAGAGACTGTTCACCACACAAACCCGAAATTCTTTATGTATGGCTTCTGGTAGAGTTCTGTAAAAGTTAAATTAGATAAGCCCCCTAAAAGAATGTAAGTTTAAAATATTATTTCTTCTACATAGAGCATATTCCGGAGGAGGATATTTCCTATTTGGATATAGTAAGTGAGTTGGGGTAAATAATTTAAATTTTGGAACATTTTAGTAATTTTTGCTTACATTTAAGTTCTCCTCAAACCAATGGTTTTTAATTTAATATGTCATCGATACGTCTGTGTTTTATTTACTACACAAGTCAGTGAAATTTCACGGTTCTCCTGGTTATTTAATATACGTGCGAGAATGTTAATATTTAGTTTTTTTGTCGTGTTAGACTATGTTTTTACAGCCTATAGAAACTAATGTTTCACCAACTAGTAGAGAATACCTTCATTGGTTTGCCTCCCTCAGCCGATACCATCATCACCATACTAATGGTCCGTCAGAGGTATCTGATCGAAGAATTGCCCCAAGTTTCGATAGACTAAAAGATATCTCTCAATAGAGTTGCGAGGTATTTATATCGGCCTTGTGGGAGGCTGCATATTCGTTATCTAGATCAATGTTGCTTTAAACTCCAAAGAATTTCGCTGATTTAGCATAAGATGTACTTGGATGAGTACGAATTAAAAACTAAACTATGGTCCTTTTCAAGTTTAGTAGTTTCTTGTCAAGTTTATCTGGTGTTCAAATAGATCAGCAAGTTGCCTTACAAATAGTATTTTAACGTTAGTTTCAATGTATACGTTATAAAATATAGCGGAAACATCAAATATTCTCATCATACGTGACTCTGGAAGGCCAGAGAAACTACCCTTCTTCACATACGGCTTTGATGACCCCAGAACCTACCATACTTTACAAAATAATCTCTACGTATATAGCTTGTTATGTGTGATAACTGTCCATGAAATGCATTTAAAATAAAATAAACCTTTATGAAACATAAAAATTGTAACACAACGTTAAGCAAAAATGAAATGAAAACTAACTTTGTCTCCTTTAAAGATTCAATAATTGATTCTATCGATAGTAAATGGTTTAAAATAATTGGCACAAACTTTCCCCCATATTAAACACTAAAAAAACAAAACTTTGAAAATTACCAGTTCAATTCCCAAATATTTTTTTTGCCATAACTAATAAACTAGTCAAGTTAGAGACTACGGTTTTTACTCAAATATTTAAAATTTTAATTTACATCTTTCCTGAAAAGTTAATCAGAACTTTTAGAGCAGGTTTCTTTCAATTGAAAGCCGGAAAATTCAATTTTTGTATGTTTTTTGCACATAAAAATATAAAAAACTAAAATTTCAAAAAAGTGAAAAAATATTCTGAAGATATTCGATAAATACACCTAAATACCAAATTTCATAAACGTTTATCCATCCATTTGGTATATAGCGAACTGCACACAGACGGACAGACAGCAAAATTTTTTGTTTTTTTTAAACCCCACTTTTTTGGGTTAAGGGAACCCTGAAATTAATTTTTAGACCAACTCGTAAAGAACATTTTTCTGGACGATCACAATAATTGGGATGAAGTAAAAATGAAGTCTTTATGGGATCTATAAAAGGCATTTTATAGTGTTGACGATTCCATATTAATAAATAAATTAAACATTCTTGGAGTAAACAAATACACTATAGAATGGTTTAAATCATATCTCAAAAACAGATTTCAATTTGTAGAGATATCACAAATTCAAAACAATAAATTAAGAAAATGTCATTCAGATCTATATCAAAACCAATATAAAAAATAAAAATACTTTAATAAATTCAAGATAAATAAATAAATAAATTCTTTATTGCATATTACAATTAACAACTGTGTTGCAAAAGTCAAAATTTAGTCTAGCCTAAAACACTCACACACAATCGGACACATTCATACATACATATTGCACATGCATCATACATTCACACACTTGACACCAGAATTGCATAATAGGGTGTTTACTGATTGTCCCAGTGGCTTTGAAAGAATTCTTCAACTGAATAAAAAGCACTTTCCACCAAAAGGTATTTTAAACGTTTTTTGAACAAATTCAGGTTTTGATTTTTAATCTGTTCAGGGAGCAAATTGAATATTTTACACCCACTTGTGATGGCAGACGCTTGAAAGCTGCGCTTCTATGCCTCTGCGTTCTGTAATTATTCTAATTATTCCTCCCTCTAGTTTCATAAGAGTGAACATCCCTGCCGCGCGTCAAAGTGCACTTTGACTTGCAGTACAGGGCGACCTCCAATATATAGAGGCAGGGTAGGGTCAATAATCTAAGCTCCCTAAACGCTTCTCGACAGGACTCTCTGACGTTTAGTTTTAAAATAGTTCTGACAGCTCTTTTTTGAAGTCTAAATACCCTTTCCAGCTTTTATTTAGAACAACTACCCCAAAGTCTTATACCATAGGCTAATTGGGTATGGATCAAGCCATAATATGCAAGTTTTAAGACTTCCAGGGAGCAGAATTGTGCCAGGTTGCGCAGAGCAAAAATGCCCGCGTTAACTCTAGTACACACACTGTCAATGTGAACGTCGCAAGTCAACCCTTTGTCAAGGTGTATTCCAAGGAACTTTGTGGACTCCGTTTCCTCTAAGAGTACATCGTCCACCATTATTGTAATTTGATTCTGTTCAAAGTGTTGAGGAAGACAAAATGTTATGAAATTTGACTAGAATTGTTTGTTTTCAGGCCCATTTTATTAAAATGTTGAATGCATTGATTCAGATTAATAAAGGATTTTACTTCTAAATCACGTGATGATCCATCTATCTCACAAAGAGGCGTGTCATCAGCGTACTGAATAACTTTTCCGAACTGAATTGAAGATTTTAGTCCGTTGATATATAGATTAAACAAAACTGGACCAAGGATTGAACCCTGTGGGACACCTTGGGTAATAAGTGTTTTTCCTGACAGGGCATTCTCAACCTGTACACACTGGATCCTGCCTTTAAGGTATGCGAGACCCATTTGTGTGACAAACCTCGAACGCCAAAAGACTCCAACTGGTGCAACAGTGTCTCATGCTGCTCACAGTCAAAGGCTTTGGAGAGATCAAGAAATATGCTAAGCACATGTTCTCTTCTCTCCAATCCATCGACAACGAGCTCTATAAGATTTGTAACTGCATCGACAGTTGACTTGTTTTTCCTGAAACCATATTGTTCAGGATCCAGAATGTCATAGTGTGAAAGAAAATTTTCCAACTGTGGCAGAAATATCTTTTCAAAAACCTTGCTGATGGCGGGCAGAATTGAAATAGGACGATAATTGCTGATTATGCAAGGATCATCCTTTTTAAAAATTGGAACGATTTTTGCTGTTTTCAGGATGTCTGGAAAGGTCCCCGTTTCAAATGAAATGTTAACAAGTTTGGTTAGTGGCACCAACAATTGCTTATAACATTGTTTAAGCAACCAAACTGAAACGCCATTAATATCGCATGATTTTTTTGAGCTAAGTCCCTGCATGACCCGAGCCACCTCGTTCTCATCAACAGGAGTCAACACCATAGACGTCACTGGCGATCGAAAACCTTGTGGATGATTAGTAGGTCCCGTGAGATTGGAGTTAGAGTCGGCCTCAAAACTAAAGTACTTGTTGAATAAATTAGCAACAGTCACAGGATCTTCTCTCTTTATGTCACTGTCGTATATTTTTATTGACTTGGATTTTTTGAGAATTTTGAAATCGTTGATGAGTTATTAATTATGGTCCAAGCAGTTTTTGAAAAATTTAAGATAAAATTAAGACAATGCTTAGCTGATGCTGCACTATATTCATTTAAAGATTTCTATAACATGAAAAACAATACCCAGTAAACAAGAAAACAAAATTAATTAAGAATAAGTAGAGCACAAGAAAAAAATTTCAGTTTAAAATACTCAAGAAGAACAATTCCTTAAAGATCTTTAATTTTGATCTTTAAGGAATAGACGATAGATAACATCTATAATTCTTGCAATAATATATATATATATATATATATATATATATATATATATATATATATATATATATATATCGTATTCTAAGAATTAAAAATAAAACGTGAGAGGAGAAAAAGAATGATAATACTATGATACATGTTTGTATCATTGAGTCTCCAGACTTGACTTGGAACTACGTGAAGGTTCAGAATGTTATAGGCAATTTCAATTCTATATCCGCACCTTTCTGATAACTTGTTTGAACATGTGAAATTATTATGCAAGTAAAACTGTTGTGATCGTGGATTTTCATATTTTTTACATTGCCCTATACACCCCCCCCCCCCATGTTAAGTAAAGAGATTCGTTGAGTCGAGTCCCACATATGACGTCACCCCTGGCACGAGCCTTCAGACACCATCTCTGTTAGCCCATGACCTCGCCCCATTCCTAGAACGTCTCTTTCTCCCGTCGATCTTCACGCACCACTTCTCCTGCATCGCCGTTCCCATCTCCCCCACCCCTCTCCTTGCATTATTCACCGACATTCCTGTACGTAGATTCTGGATCTAACTCCCAGATAATTTACTACTAAGGGTCTACTGACAGAGTTACTATCGCAGTAGTACAAAACTGAGGAGTAGACCTACAATCTTCCGTTAGAGCGCGTGGATACATCGTGTCCAGCAGTCGTTACAACCGGTGTAAATATATCTCTGGGTAGGATGCTACTTAATACAAAAATCAATTGCACCACTATTTCAGTTGAAACCAGTTTGACAGCTAACTGTATAAAATTATAATAAATCCTGTAAAATATTGTAATGCATTCTTATAAATAAAATAGAACATTAAATTTATCTATCAATTTACTTTTAAAATTTATTAATTATTTCTACTTTTCAGAGTCAGTGAACAGTTTTAGAAAATGTACTATTGTTTTATTGAGTTGTCGGTATAATATGTATGTTATTTTCATTTTTGTTTATAAATTCATACTAAAGTAATTTAAGGATTCAAGAAATGATGAAGGTAAAATGAAAATATGTATATTTTTCAGAAAATAAGAAAGAATCAATCTAATATTAAAAAAGTTAAGATTTAACAAAATTATAATCACAAAAATATAATAAAATAGCATATTCTTTATTAAATGACCAACATTTTCCCGAAGAAAAATTGCGCAGATGAAGCCGTTAAGGAGGTATTAGTAAAATATTTTTCTTATGATCCTGTTATAAATAGGCCGCTTACAAAAAGTCATATTTAACGCAACGGAGCAAGTGAGAAAGAGAACTTCTCTTCCCCACAGAACACACAAATTACTCTTCTGTGCTCTTCGCCCACTGTATGATTCCATTAATAAATTGACAAGGTAACCAGGATGACGGAAGGATGCGAGAGACTGCTCTCAACAACCTTGGTGATAACACCAACAAGGGGTGGGTGGTGTGACTCAGAACTCTACCACAACAGAGGTGTCAATGTACCATCCGTTGGTGATGTGCCACAGAACACTCTACCACAACACAACAGAGAAGTCAGTGCACCAACGGTGGGTGGTGTGTCATAGAACTTTCTACCACAACAGAGGTGTCAATGTACCATCCATTGGTGGTGTGCCACAGAACACTCTACCACAACAGAGAAGTCAGTACACCAACGGTGGGTGGTGTGACCTAGAACTCTACCACAACAGTGGTGCCAATGTACCATCCATGGGTGGTGTGCAACAGAACACTCTACCACAAGAGAGGTGTCAAAGTACCATCCATTAATGGTGTCCCACAGAACACTCTACCACAACAGAGGTGTCAATGTACCATCCGTTGGTAATGTGCCACAGAACACTCTACCACAACACAACAGAGAAGTCAGTGCACCAACGGTGGGTGTTGTGTCCTAGAACTCTACCACAACAGCGGTGTCAATGTACCATCCATGGGTGGTGTGCCACAGAACACTCTACCACAAGAGAGGTGTCAATGTACCATCCATTAATGGTGTCCCACAGAACACTCTACCACAACAGAGGTGTCAATGTACCATCCGTTGGTGATGTGCCACAGAACACTCTACCACAACACAACAGAGAAGTCAGTGCACCAACGGTGGGTGTTGTGTCATAGAACTTTCTACCACAACAGAGGTGTCAATGTACCATCCATTGGTGGTGTGCCACAGAACACTCTACCACAACAGAGAAGTCAGTGCACCAACGGTGGGTGTTGTGTCATAGAACTTTCTACCACAACAGAGGTGTCAAAGTACCATCCATTAATGGTGTCCCACAAAACACTCTACCACAACACAACAGAGAAGTCAGTGCACCAACAGTGGGTGTTGTGTCCTAGAACTCTACCACAACAGAGGTGTCAATGTACCATCCATGGGTGATGTGCCACAGAACTCTCTACCACAAGAGAGGTGTCAATGTACCATCTATTAATGGTGTCCCACAGAACACTCTACCACAACAGAGGTGTCAATGTACCATCCGTTGGTGATGTGCCACAGAACACTCTACCACAACACAACAGAGATGTCAGTGCACCAACGGTGGGTGTTGTGTCATAGAACTTTCTACCACAACAGAGGTGTCAATGTACCATCCATTGGTGGTGTGCCACAGAACACTCTACCACAAGAGAGGTGTCAATGTACCATCCATTAATGGTGTCCCACAGAACACTCTACCACAACAGAGGTGTCAATGTACCATCCGTTGGTGATGTGCCACAGAACACTATACCACAATACAACCGAGAAGTCAGTGCACCAACGGTGGGTGTTGTGTCCTAGAACTCTACCACAACAGAGGTGTCAATGTACCATCCATGGGTGGTGTGCCACAGAACTCCCTACCACAAGAGAGGTGTCAATGTACCATCTATTAATGGTGTCCCATAGAACACTCTACCACAACAGAGGTGTCAATGTACCATCCGTTGGTGATGTGCCACAGAACACTCTACCACAACACAACGGAGAAGTCAGTGCACCAACGGTGGGTGTTGTGTCATAGAACTTTCTACCACAACAGAGGTGTCAATGTACCATCCATTGGTGGTGTGCCACAGAACACTCTACCACAACAGAGAAGTCAGTGCACCAACGGTGGGTGGTTTTACCTAGAACTCTCTACCACAACAGAGGTGTCAATGTACCATCCAATGGTGGTGTGCCACAGAACACTCTACCACAACAGAGAAGTCAGTGCACCAACAGTGGGTGGTTTGACCTAGAACTCTCTACCACAACAGAGGTGTCAATGTATCATCCATCGGTGGTGTGCCACAGAACACTCTACCACAACAAAGAAGTCAGTACACCAACGGTGGGTGGTGTGCCCCTCCATCTGTCGATTGTTCTCCTTAATTGTTGCCCGATATCATCAACGTAGTTAATTGCCCCAGGGTCGTGATCGTCAGGACGACTGCTCCTTCCTCTCTCATTTCTACTCCCACTTCTCTTCCTCAGGTTGTTATTTACTCGGGTCAATTTAGTTACAAGTCTAATTCAATTGTATTCGAAGTGGATTATCCATTCTACATTTATTATACCTTATTACTGAAACATGTTTTGCAATATATATCCTGTAAAAATATATATTATTTTGAGTCTCTGAAAAGTCATTTACTTAATTTTATAGCGTACAAACGTTGATAGAAGAGCTCGATGCATGAAGGTTGATTTCTGTGTACGCATACATGCGGGTGTTGTTGTGAGTGAATGTGGGTAATTTGTAGGTCCGTCAAGAATTACATATGGTGGTATGTCTTTAAAGGTCTCATATCCATTGTTCACAGCAGTAGTTAAATAACCTTTCCAGAAACTTAAAAGTTACACGCATTGTGGGTCCTTGATTGCAACTCAAACAAAATACCTGTTTACGAAATCTGCTAATTTCTACAGATCAGACAAAAACTATTTTACATGACTTCCCGCTGAGGTCAGCGTGCTGGTTGGGATGTAAGGAAAGGTCTACCATCACCTAAGTTCTTAATAAATATTTTCCTCTATTGTTATAAGAAAAATGATGCCAAGATTCACCAGTCGGTAAACCTTATGGCGTCATAGGAATGTTCAGGTTCTCCACGATTGTGTAGACTGCTCCTCCATGATAGTTTAAAGGTATTGATCAAATTTAAGGATCTCCAATCCACAAATTTCAAAAGGTGATGGTAGATGTCACACCAAGTATCATTTTCCTGTTATTGGAAACAAAACAGCTATTTTTGTATATATAGATATGTGTAATTTGTATAACGTAGTTGTAGCGAGTGGTTTGTGAATGGCGAGTGACTCATTGACATAAGTAGACAACCATTTCCTCAACTACACAATCACTGGTTAGTTAGTAATGCAAATTACGTAAACACGTGCCTGGTATTAAATACATAAGTACAGTAACAAGCATTCTCTAAATGTTTGTTTGTAAGTTGAGGTAACGGCGAGTATAGAGATGTGAATTATTCACAGACGTGTTTAAGATATGTTTCTACAGCCAGTCGCCGATAGATTATAGTTCGTTTATAGTCTACCGACTTGACTACAGAGCACTCCTACTGCTGGTGGAGGTTTTTACACTACGACCAATAATGAGGTAATTATTGTGTAACCATAGCAACGCTTTACTACCTGGCATGGTTGTAGTACGTGCTTATTTGAGTGTGAATATACATTTTAAGATGACAGATTTTCTTTTTGTTTATGTTGTCTTATACAATAATATTTATTTTGTTTTTATATATATATATATATATATATATATATATATATATATATATATAATGATATATATATATATATATGACAAACGTTCGGTGTTGTCAAGAGCACACTGCATTTAGCAAGCTAAATCAATCTATATATATATATATATATATATATATGTATGTATTGATTTAGCTTGCTAAATGCAGTGTGCTCTTGACAACACCGAACGTCAGAGCTTTCCTAAATCGCCACTACTAGTAAGCTCGCTCATATCAAGTAAGGAGGTTCATTACATCGATTATAGTACTGTAATATTGTGGGTTTGTTTAATAATTTCGTCTGGATTCCTCAATACAGTCTTCTTATTACAACTTATACAGAAAATTGAACCGAATCATGTGTAACATTGTAAGCCCTCAGTATATATCAAGCTACTGTGACCGTGTTGCATTTGTTGTCATGATTTTTCTTTAGCACCATTTTGTAAATACTAATAAAAAAATTTAACCGTAGAAATTTAATTCCTGAATAGTTATACAGTAATATGATCCACTGTGAACAAACCAAAAATACGCACCACTTGTCTTTATCAAATTTTAGGTTGTTTGTTTGTTTAGTATCATAATAAAAACTAGACTTTTTTGTAACATTTCTAACAAAAAAGCAAAACTATTGTTAAAGATGCATCTATTAAGACATATCTTGGATAAGTATGAGATGGAAGAGCACGACCAGACGGACAGTAAACTGTGAAGGACTGTGTGGACAAGACGGACAATAAACTGTGAAGGACTGTGTGGACAAGACGGACAGTAAACTGTGAAGGACTGTGTGGACAAGATGGACAGTAAACTGTGAAGGACTGTGTGGACAAGACGGACAGTAAACTGTGAAGGACTGTGCGGACAAGACGGACAATAAACTGTGATGGACTGTGTAGACAAGACGGACAGTAAACTGTGAAGGACTGTGTGGACAAGACGGACAGTAAACTGTGAAGGACTGTGTGGACAAGACGGACAGTAAACTGTGTGGACAAGACGGACAGTAAACTGTGAAGGACTGTGTGGACAAGACGGACAGTAAACTGTGTGGACAAGACGGACAGTAAACTGTGAAGGACTGTGTGGACAAGACGGACAGTAAACTGTGTGGACAAGACGGACAGTAAACTGTGAAGGACTGTGCGGACAAGACGGACAGTAAACTGTGTGGACAAGACGGACAGTAAACTGAGAAGGACTGTGTGGACAAGACGGACAGTAAACTGTGAAGGACTGTGCGGACAAGACGGACAGTAAACTGTGATGGACTGTATGGACAAGACGGACAGTAAACTGTGATGGACTGTGTGGACAAGACGGACAGTAAACTGTGAAGGACTGTGTGGACAAGACGGACAGTAAACTGTGTGGACTGTGTGGACAAGACGGACAATAAACTGTGAAGGACTGTGTGGACAAGACGGACAGTAAACTGTGTGGACAAGACGGACCGTAAACTGTGAAGGACTGTGCGGACAAGACGGACAGTAAACTGTGTGGACAAGACGGACAGTAAACTGTGAAGAACTGTGTGGACAAGACGGACAGTAAACTGTGAAGGACTGTGTGGGCAAGACGGACAGTAAACTGTGAAGGACTGTGTGGACAAGATGGACAGTAAACTGTGATGGACTGTGCGGGTCCGCGGATACTTCTCTTCAAAATTATTCCGTGTTTCCGTTATCCATTTTTGGTCTCGTCATTTTTCCTTTCCTGCCAATGTCCTTTTGTCCAAATACTGCAGAGGGTCTATCCCCTCCATGATATTAGGGTTTTAGTTTTGTCTAAATCATTAACAAAATAACTTCATTCAATGCAAATTTAATATAAATACAAAATATGCCTATTTATACTACGATGGGTTTGTGTTCTAAGACGTTCGCTTGTTTTGTATTTTACCAACACATAACTTGCTAATTAAGAAACTATATCATAAATTCCAGGGACAGTTTGAAATGCCGCTTGGTCATTCTGGATTCCTGAGGCCCTGCCTTAGAATGATGGTTTAACCTACCACCTCGTCGTGTGTTTTCTTCCATAGACATCTCATTTCCTCTTCAAATTATCTTTGTATCCTAAAATGTGACCTTAACTGTATCGATTTGATGCATTGCAGGCTCCGGATTGTATCGACAGATTCGGGCTTAAGTTTTAAAATTGCTTCTTTCGTTGATGTCGGCAATAGTTTTTGTTTGTAGATTTTTATTCCCTTTAGTATTAATTAACCAACTCATCCTACTTCACAAGGTCTTGTAATGAAAATGTAATTTGGTTCCTTAATGGAATGTCTTTTGTGATACGTTAGATGGCAACATGTTGTCATCAGTGTAGTCTACTGGATGGAAGTCACTGAGTTATATATTTGTTGTTATCATTTTTTGTAGTTTTTTATGTATTTTGTAGTTTTATTTCTAGTTTTTCAATGGACAGATAGAGTCATAAAGTTCAATTTATTCACCATCCATGTAAGAGTGGGTAATTCATAACCACCGTATTTGTATGGGAGGATCAGCACCACCGTATGTGTATAGGAGGGTGGGCTAGCGTGTCTTATAATTATAATCCAGATGGCTAGTTTAAGTTTTATTTTTATGAGTTGTTGTTTTGCTAATTTTAATTTTATTAATTTATTTTTATTTTAAATGTGTATATATATATATATATTAAAAGTCACTCAGTTCGGTTTACTATGCATGTAGACATTTTTGACCCTGTTGGAAATTATAATGTGTACTTAGACTAATTTGAAGAATATGTTTGTTCTTTTATCTTGAAGTGGATCGTCTTCAAGCTGTTTTGTACCAAAAACTAATAACAATTGTTAAGCAACATTTATTGTTTTATGAAGTGATAATGTAAAGGTTAAGTCTGCTGACAAAAGGTAGATGGCTCATGCTCCTTTTAAGGCAGTAGTACAGCTAGAGATGTCCCTCAAGTTAGTTTACCGAGGCTTGTAGTTTCAACTGGTTCTGCTTATATAACCAGTAGTCTGGTTGCACAGTAGATGCTGTCACACTAATTCTCAGTGGCTTTCTACTACTTAGATAGTCTTTTAACGTACAACGTCTCCGGCTAAAGTTAATACATGTAAACGAAGGTTCATTACTTGAGGTTGGTCAGTTATTTTCCAAGATAAACAGTCTTAATCGGGGACAGGATTGTCCGAACGCTTCGTTTACCAAGCAGTTGGAATAGAATGGCGCGTAAGGTCTCATAGTGGAAAACGTACGATTCACTGTACAGTTAAGCAGAAAACAAAGGACTGGATATATATGCATTTACAAACAAGATTAGTAGCGTTTGGCAGAATTATTCCATGCAATTTTTATTATATTCGGGAGGACTTAGGCCTCCATTCTTTATGATAAAAAATCCAATGCTGCGTTTGTTTTTTTTAAAGATTAAAAAACTAGACAACAAAAAAGAATTTTGAGTTTTTTAATAATATAACAATAGATACTTGTTTTATGAGTATGGATTTTCTTTGTACGTGGTTACGAACTAAGATCGGGATATTTTCAGAAAAAGGTCATTCCTTAATGGACAAGTGGATGAGGAAACTAAAAAGCTAATTATGAAATCCATATTACGTGGTGTGCGACTACTGTATATCTGATTTTTAAGTTGTTTTTCACTTGTTTTCTCATAATGGCGTCTATTATATTGATTGGATTGTCATACTGATCTACTAGCTGTTCCCGGCACACTTTCCTATCGGTTGCTGATTGAAGAACGTGGAACAAATACCATTCGGTGGATGGAAGTGTATATGTACTCATACATAACCACTAAGTACGTCCTAAAGCGCCCACCCGACTTGGCCTACGTCTTGACTGCTGACATTTTTGCTTATCATCTTTAGACTTGACGTTGTTGACTGTGTAGACAAACTTGAGACTCAAATCGATTTAAAGGTGGGGTCAAATCAGTGTCCTTACTCGACCTGGAATCTCCAGCAGTGCCTTTTATGATGATCATGATCACCGAGTACGTGTAACAAATAATGTGAGCTCATTGTTCATAATCTCCTACTATCTAAACTCTTTGCTCTAAGTGAACTAGAATCCAGCATTATTGTGGTTAGTTCTGCCAATGCGTGGATACTTTGATTATAATTAATGATGGTAAAACAAAAAATTAATACCTAACCAAGATTAAATCGTAGAAACGTAGTCATAGACTATTTCTTGGACTATTACTGGTATAGAGGACTAAACCGACCGTTACTCCACCCTCTTTCAGTCAAGATTATCCTGTACAATTCTTTGAGTAGTTGTTATTTACCTAATTGTAAATAGCATTGGTAGGAGATACTGTTAACCTACAAAAGCTGTTGGTGTTTGGTTTATAAAGCGCTAGCCGACATGGTCCATTTTCCCGACATGCTTGGTTATCATACTTTCTCTTAATGCCAATCGATTGGTCCAGAAGTCACGGTCCTAGGTTTAAGTCTAAGAAAGAACTACTCAGTTTTAACTTAAAGCTGCGTACAAACATTAAAAGCTGCTTTAATTTTAACTAGCATAAAATGTATTCTGTATAACTCGGTAATCGGTACTAGTCAAACCGATGCCAAAGTGAATGATGTAGCCATTTTGACGTGATTATTCGTTTGATGTGACATTTGTGGTAAAGATGAGAATATTGTTTCGTTTCTAGTTCCCCATCAACAGTTCAGCTTGATCTAGCACGTGAGTAGTCTGCAGGTTCATATGTGTACAGCACAAAATGACTCATCCTCTAACTCGTTACTACAGTAGTTTTATATCTACACTTCATCTAGCTATCTTACTAGAATGAAGTGTAGCTCTGTACTTCATCATAGATTACTCGTCCTCCATCTCGTTACTAATTTTCTATCAACCAACACTTCAACTAGTTCTACTTGGTGCAGAAGAGGCTTGCAGGTTCACACGTTTATAACACGTCATGACTTGTGTCCCATCTTATTAGTATTTTTCAATCAAAACTTCAGCTTATTGTAGATTGTGCAGTGGTTTGCAGGTTCACACGTGTATAGCATATCATGACTTGTGTCCCATCTCATTAGTATTTTTCTATCAACACTTCAGCTTGTTGTAGATTGTGCAGTGGTTTGCAGGTTCACACGTTCATAGCATATCATGACTTGTGTCCCATCTCATTAGTATTTTTCTATCAACACTTCAGCTTGTTGCAGCTTGTGCAGTGGTCTGCAGGTTCACAAGTGTATAGCACATCATGACTTGTGCCCCATCCTGTTAGTATTTTTCTATCAACACTTCAGCTTGTTGCAGCTTGTGCAGTGGTCTGCAGGTTCACAAGTGTATAGCACATCATGACTTTTGTCCCATCTCGTTAGTATTTTTCTATCAACACTTCAGCTTGTTGTAGCTTGTGCAGTGATTTGCAGGTTCACAAGTGTATAGCACATCATGACTTGTGTCCCATCTCGTTAGTATTTTTCTATCAACACTTCAGCTTGTTGTAGCTTGTGCAGTGGTTTGCAGGTTCACAAGTGTATAGCATATCATGACTTGTGTCCCATCTCATTAGTATGTTTCTATCAACACTTCAGCTTGTTGCAGGTTGTGCAGTGGTTTGCAGGTTCACAAGTGTATAGCACACCATGACTCATCCTCCGACTCGTTACCAGTTTAATGTCGTTAATTGACATCGCCAGCCAGACGTAAATCTACTAAACCACTGGATGCTCGTTACCTTGTCGTTATAACTCATTGGGAGCTTCTGCGCCTCGCCTCTCCTTCACCCACTCGCAACCTTGTCACTTATTTGTACCTCCTATTCTTGGAGAGTATTTCTGGAGATTAATTATTTTATGTCTGGAGAATGTTTCCCCTTGGAGGGCGCTGTCTTTGTCTAACGTATTAACGTTCTCGTGACTGACGAACTACTGCAGAACCTTAGATGAATTTAGTATTTGTAGAATCAAAATTATTTTGTTGAAGACTTTTCTAAGTAGCCCAGGGCTAAAAGGGATGGTAAGGCTAAAAGATTCTAAATCCAACTAAACAAGTGGTCAGTTCTACGCTTCACGCACTGGTCTGCAAGTCATGTTAACAGTGGATTTTGTCTATGAGGTTATAGAATGTTGGGTAGCAGTGGGTTTTGTCTATGAGGTTGTAGCATGTTTGGGTAGCAGTGGTTTTTGTCTATGAGGTTGTAGCATGTTTGGGTAACAGTGGTTTTTGTCATGAGGTTGTAGTATGTTTGGGTAACAGTGGTTTTTGTCTATGACGTTGTAGCATGTTTGAGTAACAGTGGTTTTTGTCTATGAGGTTGTAGCATGTTTGAGTAGCAGTGGTTTTTGTCTATGAGGTTGCAGCATGTTTGGGTAGCAGTGGTTTTTGTCATGAGGTTGTAGTATGTTTGGGTAACAGTGGTTTTTGTCTATGACGTTGTAGCATGTTTGAGTAACAGTGGTTTTTGTCTATGAGGTTTTAGCATGTTTGAGTAGCAGTGGTTTTTGTCTATGAGGTTGTAGCATGTTGGGTAACAGTGGATTTTGTCTATGAGGTTGTAGCATGTTTGAGTAACAGTGGTTTTTGTCTATGAGGTTGTAGTATGTTTGAGTAGCAGTGGTTTTTGTCTATGAGGTTGTAGCATGTTGGGTAACAGTGGATTTTGTCTATAAGGTTATAGCATGTTGGGTAACAGTGGTTTTTGTCTATGAGGTTGTAGCATGTTGGGTAACAGTGGTTTTATATAGTCTATGACGTTGTAGCGTGTTTGAGTAACAGTGGTTTTTGTCTATGATGTTGTAGCATGTTGGGTAACAGTGATTTTAGTGTATGATGTTGTAGCATGTTGGGTAACAGTGGTTTTAGTCTATGACGTTGTATCTGTTTGGGTAACAGTGGTTTATCAATCTTTATTTTCTACGTTTTGTTTTAGTTAAGTGGATTTATATTCTTTATTTTAGTATTACTTTGCTGCTTGGCATTTCACGTTAAAACGTGTTGGAAGTCTCCTCAAAAGACTGCGTTAGCTTTTCTATGTAATGAACGTTAAATTAAATCTTGCTATGGTTCTGGTTTTCATTCTCCCCCGATGATGAAGTTATATTGAAATGTTTTTGTGCTGTTACTATTGTTATATATGTACATAACAATGTTATACTCCAAGTCCTTACAAATCCCTTGCCGCCAACAAAAACAACAAACAAAGAATTAGTCCATTTAAGTTGACTATCTATTTCAATTTTAATTTCATATTGTTTATACGAAAATCTTTAAACTGTTACTTTTCGTTTTCTATTGATGTTTTGTACGATCTGTTTCAGAATGAAAAGGAGAGTACGTCGATATGTGAGCAACTCAGTCCAACAATCAAGAAGTCAAAATGGCACTTTTACTACCTAATTTTGAAATTCTTGATTTAAGATTACTTCTAATGCACTCTTAACAGTTCCAAGTAAAATTCATAACCTGGAAACGTGACCCTCTCAAAACCAAGAGTGGATTAAATTCCTTTAATATCACGTTCCGGGTCGGGTCAATGCGCCGGACGCAATGCTGCTGCTGCCGGACCAAACCTACGAGGAGGCTTCAAGGGAGCTGCTGACGGTGCTGAGGCTTTGTGACGACTTCTTGTCGACGTATCGCATCAGGCCGGAGTTCTTCTGCCGCTATCGGGAGAGGCTGGCGGCCTTGCATTGTCAAGAGCTGATGTCTGCTGCGCCTCGCCCAGCCACGACCTCAGCTTCTGTCTCCACGCCATCAGCATCCCAATCAGGTAACACCCAAAATCAGAATTTACAATTGTTTATTAACTGTTCTACTCTCCTCTCTTTGTTTTATGATCCCTTCTGGATCTATTGAAGATTCGACTATAATCCAACATAATACAGGGTGTCTCTAAACTACGCTCCCAAGCTTATGGTTGCTCCAGTAATATAAGAAAAAATCTATAATTATAGATCCTAAAATGCGTTGTTATCCATCTGTCTCTCTGTTTGTTTTTGTTGCATACATTTTTTGTAGCTTTAAGAACCGATGAAGTTAGAATTACCAAATTTAGTATAAAGGTAATATATATTATAAATTTAAGAAAATATAATAATATAGAAATATTTTTAAATGGTTCTTTAAAAATGTCTATTGACAATTACTCAAAAACTCGAATTTCTGAAAAAAATTACGAAATATAAAAAATAACTCACAGTTTAATCACAAATACAAGGAGCTCCACAAATAAAGATTTTTTTAAATATTAGTATTCCTTTGACTTTAATTTAATTCAAAACGAGTTTATGACATATTACATTTAGTAACTGAAAATAAAAGTAAATGTCATGTTTTATGAATAAAAACTGAAAAAATATTAAAAAGTTTTTAGCCTAACCATTAAAACGTTTTTAAGACCATTCTAATAACAAAACTAATATTATTTGCCAGCGTGATGGCTCAGTGGCTAAGGCTTCGACAGGGGAGGGCTTCGAATCCAAGGTTCGAATCGCCAACCCAGCTAACGGTCTGTATTTCACTCGTTGAATGAAGGTTACGCACAGGCCTGAAGGCCCAAGAGGTAATTGCTCTCAGTAATGGCAGTTTAAGAAGTGTTATGACTTCAAACACACATCCATCAACAGAGCCGGACGGCAGTCTCATAACTAGCTCTACACACAATGAATCTGTAGAGGTGCCCCACTTGGTTACTGCTACATCCATCAGCAGAGCCGGACGGCAGTCTCATAACTAGCTCTATACACAGTGAATCTGTAGAGGAGCCCTACTTGTTTACTGATACATCCATCAACAGAGCCGGGTGGCAGTCTCATAACTAGCTCTATACACAATGAATCTGTAGAGGTGCCCTACTTGTTTACTGCTACATCCATCAACAGAGCCGGACGGCAGTCTCATAACTAGCTCTACACACAACGAATCTGAAGAGGTGCCCTACTTGTTTACTGCTACATCCATCAGCAGAGCCGGACGGCAGTCTCACAACTAGCTCTATACAGAGTGAATCTGTAGAGGTGCCCCACTTGTTTACTGCTACATCCATCAACAGAGCCGGACGGCAGTCTCATAACTAGCTCTACACACAATGAATCTGTAGAGGTGCCCTACTTGTTTACTGCTACATCCATCAACAGAGCCGGGTGGCAGTCTCATAACTAGCTCTACACACAATGAATCTGTAGAGGTGCCCCACTTGTTTACTGCTACATCCATTAACAGAGCCGGACGGCAGTCTCATAACTAGCTCTACACACAATGAATCTGTAGAGGTGCCCTACTTGTTTACTGCTACATCCATCAACGAGCCGGACGGCAGTCTCATAACTAGCTCTACACAATGAATCTGTAGAGGTGCCCTACTTGTTTACTGCTACATCCATCAACAGAGCCAGACGAAAGTCTCATAGCTAGCTCTACACACAATGAATCTGTAGAGGTGCCCTACTTGTTTACTGCTACATCCATCAGCAGAGCCGGACGGCAGTCTCACAACTAGCTCTATACAGAGTGAATCTGTAGAGGTGCCCCACTTGTTTATTGCTACATCCATCAACAGAGCCGGACGGCAGTCTCATAACTAGCTCTACACAATGAATCTGTAGAGGTGCCCTACTTGTTTACTGCTACATCCATCAACAGAGCCGGACGGCAGTCTCATAACTAGCTCTACACACAATGAATCTGTAGAGGTGCCCTACTTGTTTATTGCTACATCCATCAATAGAGCCGGACGGCAGTCTCATAACTAGCTCAGCACAATGAATCTGTAGAGGTGCCCTACTTGTTTACTGCTACATCCATCAACAGAGCCGGACGGCAGTCTCATAACTAGCTCTATACACAATGAATCTGTAGAGGTGCCCTACTTGTTTACTGCTACATGCATCAACAGAGCCGGACGGCAGTCTCACAACTAGCTCTATACAGTGAATCTGTAGAGGTGCCCCACTTGTTTACTGCTACATCCATCAACAGAGCCGGACGGCAGTCTCATAACCTCTACACAATGAATCTGTAGAGGTGCCCTACTTGTTTACTGCTACATCCATCAACAGAGCCAGACGAAAGTCTCATAGCTAGCTCTACACACAATGAATCTGTAGAGGTGCCCTACTTGTTTACTGCTACATCCATCAACAGAGCCGGACGGCAGTCTCATAACTAGCTCTACACACAATGAATCTGTAGAGGTGCCCTACTTTTTTACTGCTACATCCATCAACAGAGCCAGACGGAAGCCTCATAGCTAGCTCTACACACAATGAATCTGTAGAGGTGCCCTACTTGTTTACTGCTACATCCATCAACAGAGCCAGACGAAAGTCTCATAGCTAGCTCTACACACAATGAATCTGTAGAGGTGCCCTACTTGTATACTGCTACATCCATCAACAGAGCCAGACGGAAGCCTCATAGCTAGCTCTACACACAATGAATCTGTAGAGGTGCCCTACTTGTTTACTGCTACATCCATGAGCAGTAAACAAGTGGTTGAAGAAGCAACTTTGGTGGTAGAAATTGTGTTGTCAACTTTGAGACGTTTTCAAAAGTATTACAATTAATACAATTGGATGTCACGCAACATAAATTTATTACAATATAAGTACAAAATGTACAAATATTACGTATGGCGAACGATTTCAATAAACCACGTTTACCTTCCTTAGACCAGAGGAATTCACAGAGGAAAATTATTCTTTTGTGAATCTCTATTGGCCGACCTTAGATTATTAAAAATATTCAGGATTTTGTTTTTAGTACTTAACGATGGGAATCCGAAATACCTCTCTCAAAACTTTCAGTATAACTAAAAAATTGGTGCAAAGGAGACACGCTCAGCCTCGTCAATATTACGTATTCCTCTTCACAGAACATCTTTCTACACAAATTCCTTTTCAGTAACTGCCTGCAGAGAATGGAATAAACTTTCTCCATATTAAAAGAGATGTGACAGTCGGGCTCGGTTCACATCATTGAAAGCCTTTCTTTTTGAGCGGATGAGTCTGTGATGGTAGCTGGGGATGGGGTCTGGGATTAGGGTCGAACGAATGTATGAGTGAGAGAATGGTAAAATTGATAACATGTTAGTAGTTTTATTTAATTTATATTATATGCTTCTTTATAATTAATTATTATTATTTTTCTTTAGTTTAGTTCTGTATTTCCATGTTTCAAGCTTTTTGTATTTACTACTTTAACATAAAAGGGTTAACTGTAAGAGAGGACTTATTAGTCCTAAGTTCGACAATTGTATAAAACACTTTTGTACAATAAAGCCATTATTATTATGAATATCTGGTACAACTCTCTCAACTACCTTCTCGTAAAGAATGCAAAATGAGTAATTTTAAACGTTTAAATAAATACATATCATTTGGCTTATCATTGTATTAGTAGACTATACTATTGTATATCATATCAGACATGTTTGATACATAAGTAAGAATCATCATGTTTAGAAATAATTTACAGGATAACTAAAATGATCGTTGGTTCTACAGTTACATGCAACGAATTGATGACTAGCGCCCGTTGTAATTAGCAGTGTTTGGATTGCCGAGTGTACTGGGACTAACTCAGTGAGTTGTTGAATTACTTCAGAATTTCACAAATCATCTCCTACTTTCCAGAAAAAAAGTTTATAATTTATCTTTATTATGTATTATAGTCACACCAAAGAGAATGCGAGAAACTGATTTAGAATCTTATATAAATTTCATTACAGAAATTTCAATCTCTGAACGCCCTCTCCTCCATGTGTGTTTAATAGTTGATCCCAGTAATGAGACCTAAGGAAATTAAATCGGTTCGCGAGAATTCGCTTCATTTTGATTGCTCTATTGAATTACTTGACATCCGGAGAATTCCGGTTATTCACGGTTTTCAAAGTAGCCGAAAACCCATGCCTAACAAACCTGTCAGCAGAGCCATTGGTCGCTCATTTTGACATTCTTTGTTAATCAACGTAATATACATAGTAATTTCAAGGCGCCACTTTTATTGATCGTTATTTACTACTAAAAATCACTCATTTATTCAGATTAATGCCTAGTTTATGACCTTATCGAAGATAAACAGATAAGATAACAGTAACTCTGTAGCGAATTCAACTTGTATTGAATATGTTGCGAAGATTTCTAACTTGAAACTGTTCAGATGATCGGACTATTTTATCTCGGCATCAACTTGTATGGCCAAAGAGCCTCAAGGTCATGGTAGGTATACACTTAACGATATGGATGTCCGCAAGGCATTCGATACTTTTTGGCACGATGGCCTTAGGGCCAAACTTCTTCACCTCCTCCTGACCCCTCCATCATCAAGTGGTCAGCCCTTCCATCTGCTATCTTGGAACCCCATAGTCCGATGTTCTTTGCATCTACCATTGCGGTTACATTAAATGTAGTTAGAGTGATATTTTCGGACAACATTGCTGTCGTGGATGGAATGGTTAAGCGTCTGCAGAGGTGGTCTGCAACACTGGATTTACATCACATACGAGCGGTGTTAAATGAGTTAGAGCACTGGGACTTAACTATGTGCTGGAGAGTTATAATTTCTAAACCATTTGAAAAATCGTTACTAAGTTACTAGTGCAACCACTGTTTAATTTTCAAAAAATATTGATATCATATGAAATAAAAATATGTTTATTACTTTATGATTCTTATGAAAGTACAAATGAACAATCAACATTTTTAAAAGTGAACCTTCTAGTAACTTTTACGCTCTTTCGAACAATGTAAAATATTATAACTATATATTCGCATTTCGTACCACATTATTGATCTTTAGGTTTATAAATCCAATATTCTACAACTGCAGGATTATAAACAATGAGATTGAGAGGCAATAAGTAGGACACAACAATTCTTTAAAAATTTTAAAACAGCTGAAAGGTTTCATATTGCAACTGAGCCGCTCAATAAGAGTCCATATATCTGTGAAAAAAAACGTTCATCTTTACATTATTAGTTTTCCTATTTAGGAAGTTCTAAATGCAGATGAGAGAGCTTTTAGCATTGCTCCTCGCTAAGTGAGTGAATAAATTTAAGTTCGCAGACCTTTTAAGCATTAACAGGCAAAATAAAACAGTTAAATGTCTTCTTATCCATTTGAGAATCCATATTTAAACACCTCAACTGTATGTCGGCGCTTAATGTCCCTTGTAGGTTTGCATATTTGGACACTTTTTTATTTTGTATGTTCTCTGCCATAGGTGGGAGATTAGAAAGTCGTAACACTCCAGATTTATCGCTCGTTTAGAACTACTCAGGGGGTACGTACAGCTTTAAAGATTCGCTTTATCCGCGAACATCACCCCCAATAACTTGGGTAGATGTAACTACTGAAAATATAAAAGGGAATTGACAGTATATCAGTCATGTGATTACTAGGAGTCTATCCAAACAATAGATCACATAGTTACAGATTGCTCCCTGCGTTCTTACTTTTACAGACTGATTAGCTAGCATAACTATAATAAGTGAGGTAGGTCTTAAATGGCTTGATGAATTAGATTTAGCTCTGTGACATATCACTTTATACTTTTATTAATATTACATGACTTTTTGGCCTTTGCCCAAAAAGTATATTACAGCTTTGATATTTTTTATATTATAAAATGGTAGCCAACAAAAAGCTATACTATAACTATTTGAACACTATTTTAGTATGTATTTACATAATTAATAATGTTAATCTAAAATGAATTAAATTGAACGTTATATTCATTAGAAACAAACGAAACTTCGCACTAGACAATTTTAATGTACTATAAGCAAGCGAAGATATACTAGTATGGTTCATATGAATCTTCTTGTACCTACATCGTCTAAATGCTTGTAAAGTTTCACTCCCTAAGGGAATAGTAAGACATTTTTTTAATGAATTCATACTTAACACACAAATTAAGAAAATTGCTTAAGATTGCATAATTTAACTGTACTTTTACTTAAAATAATGAGAGAAATTTTACTTTTTCTTTCTTACGTACAATACAAGAGGAGGAAATGTACAAATGTAATTGTAAACGTTTCAACTAAATTTTGGTTAGAAAACAATTAAATTTATGAGTTGTTTTTAAAACCAATCAAAAGATCCATCCAAAATATTAAAAATCATTTTTAAAACCAACATACAGTATAATTAGTATTTTTTGTATATGTGTGGCTTACAATGGTAAGAATTTTAACAGTACATGTTCTTTATTACATAACATTAAAAAACAATGATAGTAAGACATTTAATAACTGTTTAATTTACTTCAACGGGGTTTTAAAAGGCATTCAGAGATACACAGCAGGAGGATATCGGTGTATATGAGTTAAGGTCCAATGTCAAATCTCGACAGTGTTTCTTTAAGGAATGGTATGAAAAAAATATCTTGGAAGATAGTGGAATAATTAAGGCTCACATACATAGGTGGAAGAGAAATCGGACAACTCTTCAATTCACATCCGTGCCTGTGATGAAAAGTCTGCAGGAGGATGTGCAGTTGCAGCAGTTGTTACGGTGATATACAGGGGTAGAGACTGATAGACAATGGTGGACAGTTTAATCTCCACCAAGCTCTTTACTAGGGTTTGACCACTCATATAAGTACAAAAATGGAGATACAGAAGGCTGTTGAGTGTTTGAGGTTCGTTGGTAGGGACAGATGTACAATGACGGACATTTTGATTCCCACCAAGCTTTTCAACAGGCGCTGAGCAATCGTGTTAGTACAAAACTGGAGATACAGAAAGCTGTTGAGTGTTTGAGGTTCGTTGGTAGGGACAGATGTACAATGACGGACATTTTGATTCCCACCAAGCTTTTCAACAGGCGCTGAGCAATCGTGTCAGTACAAAACTGGAGATACAGAAAGCTGTTGAGTGTTTGAGGTTCGTTGGTAGGGACAGATGTACAATGACGGACATTTTGATTCCCACCAAGCTTTTCAACAGGCGCTGAGCAATCGTGTCAGTACAAAACTGGAGATACAGAAAGCTGTTGAGTGTTTGAGGTTCGTGGGTAGGGACAAATGTACAATGACGGACATTTTGATTCCCACCAAGCTTTTCAACAGGCGCTGAGCAATCGTGTCAGTACAAAACTGGAGATACAGAAAGCTGTTGAGTGTTTGAGGTTCGTGGGTAGGGACAGATGTACAATGACGGACATTTTGATTCCCACCAAGCTTTTCAACAGGCGCTGAGCAATCGTGTCAGTACAAAACTGGAGATACAGAAAGCTGTTGAGTGTTTGAGGTTCGTGGGTAGGGACAGATGTACAATGACGGATATTTTGATTCCCACCAAGCTTTTCAACAGGCACTGAGCAATCGTGTTAGTACAAAACTGGAGATACAGAAGGCTGTTGTGAGGTTGAGGCCCGCAGGTAGGGACAGATGAAACAATGGTGGACAGTTTGATACCCACTAAGCTCTTTACTAGGGTTTGACCACTCATGTCAGTACAAAACTGGAGATACAGAAGGCTGTTGTGAGGTTGAGGCCCGCGGGTAGGGACAGATGAGACAATGGTGGACAGTTTGATACCCACTAAGCTCTTTACTAGGGTTTGACCACTCATGCCAGTACAAAACTGGAGATATAGAAGGCTGTTGTGAGGTTGAGGCCCGCGGGTAGAGACAGATGACGGGTGGACAGTTTGATACCCACCAAGCTCTTTACTAGGGTTTGACCATTCATGTCAGTACAAAACTGGAGATACAGAAGGCTGTTGTGATGTTGAGGCTCTTGGGTAGAGATAGATGAGACAATGGTGGACAGTTTAATACCCACTAAGCTCTTTACTAGGGTTTGACCACTCATGTCAGTACAAAACTGGAGATACAGAAGGCTGTTGTGAGGTTGAGGCCCGCGGGTAGGGACAGATGAGACAATGGTGGACAGTTTGATCCATGGCGTCCGTCACCGAGCCTTTGTCGGCCAGTCAGGGTAACGCAGGTCGGAGGAAGGAGGCTGGGCTTTGCAATAGACATGCAATTATAAGAAGCCACATTCTGCAGATTCTACGACATTGCACACACAGTGCAGAATAGTTGGGCAACAGTGTACCATTTATTTGCATGCGGTTCCGTGGAAGGGGCGATATGTCATTGTGTTTCTGTCTAGTATTTTACTACGTTGAATTTCCTGAGAAATAATTTTCATGGAAAATGAAGAAAGATAAAATTAAATATCTATGCTTTTGTTTTTATCTAAGTCGTTGATTAAAATCATTGTCAAGCTTAAAGAACAGTCCGTCCAATAGGCAGACAAAATCCCTCAGGATATGATATCCACGCCATGATATCTTCGTTTTTTTTTCTTTTGCGGGAGTTCTTCATAATACTGAAACATAATATATAATTGTTTTTTTATTTACATATTAATGGTTAATTTTGTTGAGAGCTATCACTAATAATAAACTAAAGAATCATTAATTCCTCAATAATCGTTTTTGTGTTTTTGAATGTTTCTTTTTGTATTTTGTCTTCAAGGAACTTCTGACATCTACTCACCATGTTTTGCAAAAAAAACCTGATTTTATATCTTACTACAATTGTTTGTATTCTGTCTTCACATGTTGTATAATCTATACCGTTTAACATGATATCAACACGTTATCCTGTTTATCAACATCCCCTTTCTTCTTTTTTCTTAATAACACGATCCTCAGCTATTGGCTGAACAGTATTTGGTAGTTGTCACTAATCAATAATAACAACGACGTTGTTGCAAAACATCGCAATACCTAGAACGCGTTTTAAATACATTGTCTGACACGTATAGCGTAACTAATTAGTTTTTTTGTGACGGAAACTTCCAAACGACGAAAACCTCCAGCGATCGGTTTTCTGTAACTAACTACTACCACACTTTTGGAGCAAATTACAGTCGTTGACGTTACTTCAGTTTGCGTACCCAGTTGTAATTAAGTTGTTTTTGTCATTAATGTTTCTCCGATACTTACAACGTTACTTATTACTTTTTCACACTTTTTTTATCGCACTGACTTAATTATCTTATATATTTTTGAGGAGGTTTGCAGACTTTTTTTAGAGATGGTTGAAGAATTGTATGAATTGGTGTTTTGAGTAGTATTGTAACTTTTGGACAGATCATTTCCTTCTTACAGACAAAATTAGCATAAGTTACAAATCTATATATTTAATTTCGTAAGGCAAATCGGTTGCGTAAAAATTCCAAGCGCTACAGTCCACCTATGGCCTTCGGTAACGGCTCATTTTAAAGCTCTGATATTGTAGATGGCGGGAAAAATAAAAGTTTTATGATCCGCCTTAAGGGATCCACCCCATTAGCCCTCAAAGTTCCCATGTCAATCTTATGGGAAGAAGGTTTCTAACTTAAGTGTGTTTTATACTGTGGCAATATGCATTAAATATTCCAGCTGTTAGTAATACAAATGAAATATTCTAGCTGTTAATGTTTTATACCCTAATTAACAAGGACAAGGCCAAACCTGAAGCTGGTATTCAACTGAACAAACACATGGGTAACTTTATGTTTGAGTTTTACAAAACTATTTATAATTCAATATTATTCATTAAATATTTAACAACATTTGTATTTTATTTATTTAGGCGCTTTTGCCGCTACAAGCCACTAGTGTAGATTCATGCATGCACTTAGCTATTCTCTAGAATACAAGAACACTCCTACGCTCTATGAGATCATCAATTCTATCTGCCACGCTTTAAGGTGGAAGTTCATGCACATTTTGTAGCCTTTGCTATTTTAATTATCAACGCTTAACATGGTTTGCTCTATAATGTGGAATGCAGTAGTACATTATATACTAAGTTACGAAGTTACGTATAATTTTTAAAGGCACGTAAGAAAGTGGTTTCATACTGAAAACCAATAATTATTTTCCACGTAAATAATTCATTGAAGCCTGATGAAGTAGTAATCATTATTCTACTATACTTGAGAATAATGAGAATAATGAAATAGACACTCGGATGAAGACCTTATCTGTAATATTTGGACATTTTAACTAGTTTGTACAAAAAAATTACGTGAGAATGAAATATTGCAAAATCATCATTTAATAAAATTAAAATAAATTATTTATAATATTATTGGTATTCACTGGAGTAATTGTACAATATGACCAGAAGGTTCGGTCAAATGATCACTTTGAAATTGCATTACTTATGAAGATTGAAATTGTATTTACCATGTGGTTTAGTTGTGAAGACATATTTCATTTTTTTAGGCTATTTAGATCGTAACAATTTCAAATCTGATGACGTGAAATCCTCACACCTTTATTAATTCTAGCCTCGGTTATATTTATCAGCAATAGATATCTCATTTAATATGAATATTTGTGCCAGTAATTTGGTTGGTTAGTGAGGTCTGGAACAAGGTCCACAGCTGGTTTAAACTAAATTATAATTACATTGGACTACACAAAACTACTGATAAATGTTAATTGATAATAAGACACAACATTTAACATTGAATGACAAATCTACGTATGTATAAATTCAGTAATAATTACTTAGCTAGTGAACGTTGGTATATATTTTTTATTTATTTATTGACCCCTTTTTTTGTTTGCTGAATCTACAGTAAGCAGTGTAGTTTGCCTTAACGTGCTGTTTACTAACATCAGTGTACTCTTCCATAGTTTGAAAATGCAGGTTTTAGCTAAATCACATGTAGAAAAAAAATATATATATATAAATAGGGATAAATTTGAGATCAAAATGTTAAATCTACCTGGACAGGTTTAACAAACACATATCCATTAAACATTGTGACTCGCTAATGACTTGATAATGGAGATGCATCTGAGTGAACACACATTAAAACGAAAGATTCACGTCTCCCTTACACACTATAACGACAGATTCACGTCTCCCTTACGCACTATAACGACAGATTAACGTCTACCTTACGCACTATAACGACCGATTCACGTCTATCTTACGCACTATAATGACAGATTCATGTCTCCCTTGCGCACTATAACGACAGATTCACGTCTATCTTACGCACTAAAACGACAGATTCACGTCTACCTTACGCACTACAACGACAGATTCACGTCTACCTTACGCACTATAACGACAGATTCACGTCTATCTTACGCACTATAACGACAGATTCACATCTCACTTACACACTATAACGACAGATTAACGTCTATCTTACGCACTATAACGACATATTCACGTCTATCTTACTCACTATAACGACAGATTCACATCTCCCTTACGCACTATAACGACAGAATAACGTCTATCTTACGCACTATAACGACAGATTCACGTCTACCTTACGCACTATAACGACAGATTCACGTCTATCTTACGCACTATAACGACAGATTAACGTCTATCTTACGCACTATAACGACAGAATAACGTCTATCTTACGCACTATAACGACAGGTTTACGTCTCCCTTACGCACTATAACGACAGATTCACGTCTCCCTTACGCACTATAACGACAGAATAACGTCTATCTTACGCACTATAACGACATATTCACGTCTATCTTACGCACTATAACGACATATTCACGTCTCCCTTACGCACTATAACTACAGAATAACGTCTATCTTACGCACTATAACGACATATTCACGTCTAGCTTATGCACTATAACAACAGATTCACGTCTATCTTACGCACTATAACAACAGATTCACGTATCCCTTACGCACTATAACGACAGATTCACATCTCCCTTACGCACTATAACGACAGAATAACGTCTATCTTACGCACTATAACGACATATCCACGTATATCTTACGCACTATAACGACAGATTCACGTCTCCCTTACGCACTATAACGACGGATTCACGTCTCCCTTACGCACTATAACAACAGATTCACCTCTATCTTACGCACTATAACAACAGATTCACGTATCCCTTACGCACTATAACGACAGATTCACGTCTATCTTACGCACTATAACGACAGATTCACGTCTACCTTACGCACTATAACGACAGATTCACGTCTATCTTACGCACTATAACGACAGATTCACATCTCCCTTACGCACTATAACGACAGAATAACGTCTATCTTACGCACTATAACGACATATTCACGTCTCCCTTACGCACTATAACGACAGAATAACGTCTATCTTACGCACTATAACGACAGATTCACATCTCCCTTACGCACTATAACGACAGAATAACGTCTATCTTACGCACTATAACGACAGAATAACGTCTATCTTACGCACTATAACGACAGATTCACGTCTCCCTTACGCACTATAACGACATATTCACGTCTATCTTACGCACTATAACAACAGATTCACGTATCCCTTACGCACTATAACGACAGATTCACGTCTCCCTTACGCACTATAACGACGGATTCATGTCCCCCTTACTGCCCTGGATACCCTTTAAATGGCTCCCATTGACGAGATGTGTCAAAATAACAAGTGACTACTAATTACGTGGCAGTTGTGAGTCCGGCTACTTTGAATCTACTCACTTGAAGCTCCTACATATAATATAAAATGTCAACATTTACCAAACACAATCTTACAAATGTGCATCACAATTAGGCAAACATTACAACGTTTTGGCTAAAAGTAAGAAAGGGCCTTTTGTCCATAAATTCAGCCTTTGTAACTGATATTTAAAATTGCTAAAATGACATTTATTGTTATTTTGTCATGTACAAGTAATCTTATTGTTTTAAATAGGTAATATATCTTAATAATTTCATAAGAGTATACGTATAACAAACTTGTTTCCAATAGTGATGTAAATTGATTCAAAATTATGTTCTACTTTTCTGCAGTTGTTTGAATAGCAATATTTTTTTAAAAACATATTGATTTCTTAGTTTGACGACCTAATTATATTAAAATTAAATTACAAATCCTACTAAAGTGTAATCGATCCTCATTGAGACACATGATCCGTCATTGAGAAATATCTCCCGAAATTAATGTATTCTTACATTTCCTCTTTATTTATGAATAATTAATACTAAACAAAAAGAATTGATATATTTGTAATAGCAACATATAAAATACTGATGTGACTACGCATTTTAGCTCCTCAGCAGTTATTTTATTTTTTGATATGTCTTTTAAACACATCGAACACAACACAAGTTAATTACAATATAAGTACAAAATTAACAAAATAATATGGCGATAGATTTAGGCAAACCACAATTACCTTCCTCACACAAAAGAGACTGACAAATGATCTACATCGATCACATCATATTTTGTACTTGTAGTATAATGAATTTGTGTTGTGTGACGTTCACTGGTTTTTAACTTTTAGTTGTATAAATTGTTAAACTCTCTTCCAGCATGTTTAAACGTAAAGATGCCTCTAAAATATTAAAATATCTATTAAAATCTAATTAAAGGAGATTCTGTTTGAAAATGTTTATTACAATGTCATGGTTGTATTAATTAATTACAAGTAAGAGTCGTCTATCTGTGCTGTGTCAAATATTTGATTATGTTCTTTAGGTATACTTTTTAGATGTATATTAGTAGACTTATTCATATTGTTAAATCAATAAATAACCTCAGTAATTTGCCTGTCCTGTGTCTACGGTTATATTTATACTATTGCTAATGCAAGAAATTCTTTTAAAATCAGATCTTCTTAACTCTCCCGCTCAACAAATGTATGCCACATAAGTGTTCTGCCATAAATCTGCCGCACAGCACCAGATACGACTTCCAAGTCTCAGAAGTCAATCTTCCCAGCGTGTCCAGCTGCTTATCTCGGCAATTCGTTTCGCCAGCTCACAAATCACAAACAGAGCGAGCGGCGTGAACAAACATGCCGGATGGGGGCGTGTCGTGCGTGAGACAGAGCTGGACCTCACCCTGGGAGATCCTGCTTGGTGGGTTATGGTAGCAGGACATAATGTCTGGCTGCCTGACAGCTACGTCAGGTACGTCCTCGTGCTGCACCATTAGTATCAGCATTGCTGCATGTGCTGCTGTCTAACGTTGTTTGGTTTCAATGATTTCGTTTCTTTTCATAATAGCGCTCAGATGACTCTTAGCTCAGCTGTTATATTAGTTACCGGTACCTCAACGGGTGATAGAGAGAGAAGACAGCGGGTGATAGAAGATTAAGATAGAGATCTTGTAGGAATAGAGAAAGACCGCTGACGCTACCTGTGAAAACCTAGCATAATCCAATTTAATAAGACAGGGAAACCGGCTTCATGGGACCCATATAAGTAAGCAGCCTTCTTGTTTCTATGGTCAATAGTATCAGCCCTATGACATTTAAACTAACCCCCTTCCCCTTAACTGGATTTCAACAAGTTGTATATCTGTTTAGACCGTTCGTTTTCTTTTTTTTTATTCTCCAGTTACTTTTTAAATTAGCTATTTGAGAATTTTCAGGCAGAAGAAAAAAGAAGTTCTGATCATATCAAAATTAAAAAAATAGAGAATCGTGCAGAACGCTCTCAAAACCCTGCAGCTGTTAACAATTGCTTGCGTTTACATCTTACAAACCATCCTTTTGTGTATGTCAAGACACGCACTAACACGCTGCACATACATACATACATACAATACCAGAGGCAGGGAAAACTACCGAACTGGGCAACACAGAACGGTGGTCCTCGAACATCTCCCCTTTCATGCAGGTGTTCGCTTAGTCAACAGTTTGCCAAACTAATAAAAGTAGGCTCAGGTGCCCAAGGTATATAAAGCCGCGTTTACACCAAATGCTGTCAGCAAATGTTGGCCAGCTTTTGTTGGCAGCATTGCTATCAACAAATGCTGGCAGCAAATGCTGGCAGCAAATGTTGGCGAATTCCCTAGACTGATCAACATGTGTTGACAACATTTTAGCGCTTTGGTGCGTTTAGTTGCATTCGGCATTCCGAAATGTCAACACTCGAGCAACTTGCGGCGGTAGCAGCAGCGTGCGTCATCATAGGTAAAAAGAAAAGACCAAAGAGATATTGGGTAAGGCCTTCCCTTAGGGCCAGATCTGTGTATAGTGGAAGTGACTTACTTTCAGATTTAAATCAGGACGATATTAATCCATTGTCAAGAGAGTTGAGGTGTGACGGCAGCGTTAAAAACTTCTTGAGGATGACAAGTAACGACTTTGAAAACCTTCTCACAGCTATTGGACCTAAAATTGCGAGACAAGACACCAATTACAGGCTAGCAATACCTGCGCGAGAAAGACTTGCAGTGACCTTGAGATACTTGGCCAGTGGAGACTCTTACTCTAGTCTCAGTTACCTGTTTAAAGTGTCAAAATCTACAATTTCTGGAATAATACCTGAAGTTTGTGCAGCTTTGATTGATGAGTTGAAGGATAATATAAAGGTAAGTGAATACTTGTATATAACCAAGTGTCCCATGATTGCCTCCCTCCATATCCAAAAATCAAATACATATGTGATTGGTTATATTATGCTATTAGTAGGCTAATAATAGTTGTTTGGGAAATTGGTTGGTTTAAAGAAACTTAGTGAATATTTCACTCAAAGTTTAATGACATACATAAATAATACATATCAAATCAAAACAGCTTTATTTCCATAGAAATTTAGTTACTATTTGATGATAAACCGATAGATTTAATAATTTTATCACAATAAGCATCATTGTACTCGTCATGTTGAGGAGCCCACTGAGCAGAAATGGGACTTGCAGCGTTGATGGATGAATGGATTTCATTAGATGTTGATGGATCGTATGACTGAATGTAGGAAGATGCACTGGTTGATCTTGATGGCTCTGTACCCATCGGTAACTGATTAAGTTCCATTTCGAACAAAATGGTATTAATCCTGTGTTTTGCAAGTGCTTGGTCCCGAGAGTTTATAATTTTTCGTAATTGACACGCAACGTTTTTTCCAAAGATATCAAACTCGTCTTCAATTCCTGGCTGATTTAACTGGCTAGACACTTTTTTCATTACTTGATAAGCTTCATCCACCATTGAAGCTTTCCTCTTCTTCGTCAATTTTCGAGTAGGATCCGTTCCTGTTTTGGGTGTGTTGTCGGCAGTTGTGATTGATGTGTCATTGCCCTCCTCTGCAATGTCCTCCTAAAAATAAAACCACATTACATTACAGTTGACATTACCTTGAGTTGACAGAGTAGGTAAAAATCACTAGTTTTAAATCTTTTGCTGAAATAAACGTTTATTTTTTATAAGATTATGGTATATTGGCACTTATATCTTGACTGTATGGATCACTGACCCCTTTAAAATACATTTCATTTTGCAGTTGCCGAATACTAAAGAAGAATGGCTACATCATGCCAAAGAGTACAACTCGCAATGGAATTTTCCGCATTGCATTGGAAGCATGGATGGGAAACATGTGATGCTACAGGCACCCATCAACACATCAAGTGAATATTTCAATTACAAAGGTTATTTCAGCATTGTCCTCCTGGCTGTTGTTGATGCAAATTATTGCTTTACTTACGTCTCTGTTGGTTGCCAAGGACGGTTATCTGATGGTGGAGTGTTTGACAATAGTACCTTAAAACAACACCTTCAAAATAAGACTTTGAATCTTCCCGACCCAAGTTTCCTTCCAGGAAGGGATTACTTACCGGTACCCTACTTTTTCCTGGC